>JAAWXA010000020.1:14917691-15073590 GCA_038090715.1 Florisuga fusca
AAAAAAAAAGCGGTCCCGGAGGATTCTTGCCAACTCCTCTTCCCCCCCTACCACAAGTTTGTTTAGAAATCAGTGGGAGGAGGAAATAAATCTCCCACGCCTGAGGGTCCTGGGTGGGCTCGTCAGAAAGCCCCCGATCGGCTCTTGCAACTCCTAAGCCTGTAAAAAAGAAGGGTCCACGTCGCCGGTGGGTGTGGGGAGGAGGGAGAATATGGTTCTCTCGACAGTATTTGGCATCTCAAGTAATTTTCCTTTTTCTATTTATTAATTTTTCAGCTAAAAAATAAAACCCGATCACACGAGACCCAGTGTGCACTCAGACAAAATAGCAGCCGGTCGGGCTATCAAAATGCAAAATTGGTAGCTGTCGTTATTATCAAAATTGCCTCTTTGAGAAAAAAGACCTTCACATTGTGGGAAAACACCCTACATTTCCAACACTGTACTCCCAGGTGACTTCAGATTTTACGGTTGCCTTTAAAAGATTTCATTGTAAATATTAAAAGTCCTGAAAGAAATAATTAGCATTCAATGAGCTTAATCCCAGATGTACTGAGATAAATACATTATATATATAATATATATAATATATCATGTATACTTTTATATATTTATATATTCTGACCTTCTCTATTCCAGCAGCTGTCTGGACCACACCAAAAAAATCAGAGGGAAATTGGTGAGGGAAGGCGGCTGTATTATTCCCTAAGCTGTTACCATCCTGGACCAGAAAAAAAAAACACCAAAAAAACACCAAAAAACCAAACAAAAAAACCCCACGTCGAAATCGGATCTATTCTTCGCATGTAATTGACCGGGGAAACGTGGATCTTACATGGTCACGTTTCCTTTCCTCCTTTCACAAAACAGGAACGTCATCAAACGCATTGGCAGCTTGTACAGACCATTGTGGATGGCGAGGCAGCCGGGGCTCTATCGGCAATTGCAGGGATCTCCTTTTGATGCATTGGACGAGGCTCCTTCTTTCTCTCCACCACCGTCCCCACCTTCATTTTCCTCCCCTTCTGTCCTCCTCCTCCTCTGACTGTTGTTCTCTCTCACAGGCATTGACATTCAACCATCGCAAGTCTGTCGCACTCTCGCTGGCAAGGGAAAAAAAAAAAATCGGAGCAGATAATTTTCTTCTTCCTCCTAAAAGGCTGGGATGGAGCACAATGCGCCAGACACACGGGGCAGCATGGCTTATTTTTCGTGCGGCTCTTAGTGCTTTGACAACACCGAGCTGGTGCGTGTGTGTGCGCCGTTCTCCCTCAGCAGCAGCAGCAGCAGCAGCAGGAGCAGCAGCAGCCTCCTCTCCGCTCTCCCATCCGGCTTGCCGTGATGATGTTGCTGTTGCTATCTCCCTTGGATGCAATGGGGAAGGCAGATTGTTTGCAGTGCAAGCGGGGATTTGCAGGAAGAGAGGGGTGTAACGTGGCCTCTCCTCCCCCTGGCTTAAAAAAAAAAAAAAAAAAAAAAAAAAAAAAANCTCACCCCGGCCCCTCCCGGCCCGGGCAGCCCCGGGGGTCCCTCCGCCCGCTCGATTCCTTCCCACCCGAGCAGCCCCGGGAGTCCCGCCGCCGGCCCGGCCCAGCACGGGCACCGCAGGGTCGGCCTCCCAGGCAGCCAGGCTCCGCGGCCCGCGGATGGCGAAATCTCTGCGCTGTGGAGCGTTTTCAGGGTGGTTTTCACATCCCACCGGCCGTTGCGAAATAAAAGAAACTTTCAGTGGCAAGCGGAGATGGATCGCGTGTTTGGGGATTTCTCGGGCAGTGGTGCCTGCTCTATAGGTTCCCAGCAGGAAGCAGAGACCCCACTAACAAACTTTTCCCTTGCAGATTAATTGGTTGCACAGGATTTAATGGTTTAATAGATATGATAATCAATATTTTTCCATTTCATTCCAGCAGCATTTGCACACTGATAGATTTGTTTTGTTTCAGTAGCGTATATTTCAGTAGGAATATGTTTCTTGTAGCCCAGGGAAGGGTAAATATGACTGAAAACTATTGCTTAATTAGAGATTTGCCCAAAGTAACCAATGGCAGCCTAAGATGGCATTTTTACATCTCTTCATCCTCTTTGAAAATTTTAAGTGGCAGCTTCTGGAGTCCATTAGCTTTTATCTGCCGACATCAGCAGACGTGGCTTTCTCCACATTGTCCTATATGTTTCTATCCAGCCCCACCCAGACCCTGAATACAAGGGAAAATTTGTTCGCCGCTGGAACTTTGTCTTTGCCATCCCAGCTTGAACAGCTGACAAAGGTGGTGGATTTGATGTGGACCAAAAGTATTAACAATACAGACGATCCAAAAGGCTTCTAGTTGAAGCAATCTGTCTAATGTCAGTGCATTGTCATAGCTTAGGGACCAGTGAACACCTGCCAGATGGAATGCACCTTCTGGTGACATAGAATTGTGCCTGGCTCTGACATCATGTCAATTCCATAGAAATTTCAGGCTCCTTAATTTGGTTTCTCCATAGGGCTTTCTCAAACTCCTCCTCATGCACTAATGCCTAGGGTGGGTTCTCTAGCTGACCTTGTGCATGAAATCTTCACTGGCAGTGACCCAGAATCTGCAGCTGACAGATAATCTAATGTCACTCAAAAGTTGCACTGGCCCCTGGACAATGATTTGAAATTGTCTACCTTAGAAATTAGATGTGATACACATAAACCATTGTGCCATGATCAACAAAGCAATCTATGGTGTTACCTAATTAAAATGGGAGCAAAACCTGATTGTTCACCACAGGAAAATGAAACCAGCACACACAATTAATTTCCAGCAAATAAATTACACATTGAGATGCTCTAAAGCTGAAACATTCATCACTGCAGCCTGCCATTTCTCAGAAAAGCTGAGGAGATTTGCCATTGTGACTCTTTACAACATATTTAAGGCTCCTCAGAATTCCACATCTCTAGTGGGATCACAAGAGAAATAATAATGTAAAAAGCATTATGGGACTTCCTGAAAACCAGACAGGCTGGCTGGTGGCTGAGTATCTGTGCCCATGCTCCAGCATGGCTTTCCACACACCTGCTTTTTATTGCCCTCATCTTCTTGTCTCGATGTCACCAACAATTTTAGAATGGGTCCATCAATAACAGAATTTGAGAAAAATATATTGTTGTCGTCATTTGCTTGTGTAATGCATCTCTCATTCTTCTTTCCCACCCTGGTTTTACAGAAAGTATACACTCAGGGTAGGGGATATCTTTGTATTATACTCTGGGTTTTAGTGTGTAGGCTGTGTACTCAGAGAGTTGAATGGCTGATAAATGTGAAAAAATAAATAAAACAAATAATAAATCAGAGGTGCTCCATATGGTTCCCAGAGGTGAGTAGGTACTATTAGTCCTTTTTTTGTAAATGGGACATCAGCCAATGTTTTCACACTTGGATACTGCATTCAGCCCCCTTGGTATGGATCAAGGTGCTTTGCCTAAAGTGGTCACACTGGAAAGAGCTGGGCCAAGGCACTTTGGTGTGACTGCAGTGAGAGCAGGGGGCTGTCAGGAGGCCAGTGCAGCTCTGCTAACTTTTCTCCACATGAAGTAATGTGAAGCAAATAATGAGCAGCATCTTCTCCTTCAGCAGAAGGGTCTGACTCTGGGAGTTTTGATGCTTTGCTTCTTGAGCCTACTAATAGTCATGAGGTTAACGTAGGGAGGAAACATATGGGAGGCACCAAGTTCCTCTTTATTGGTTACATCTGAGCTACTGACTAGGAAATCTGAAGGGGAGATGTGCAGGCAGCTCAGTGCAGACCTGCATGCCTGTTTCATATAGCTCCTGCATCAGGATGGATTCAGATGTCAGGATGAAGGTCAGTCTCATGGCAGATATTTCAACTCTGGTCTTCTAGAGCAGAGTGTGGTCCATTAGCCCTTAGCCTCTACACTCACAGAGGGGGTAGAGGAAGGAAGAAAGAGTGTGGCTAGAGCTGTAGCAATACTTGATCTGCCTATGTGGTGGCCTGCTATACAATCCTATCAGAAATATGTATTTTTTTAATATATTGCTAATTTAGATATTTTTAAAATGGCAGAGATAGTGAGAGGGCAAATGCAAGCAGGAAAGCTCTGCATGGACTGTAGCTCAGCAACATGGACACAGCAAGCTGGTCACTCTGCTTGAGTATGTGAGAGGCAGACAATATAAATGCTGATGTGGACAGCCAAGATCAGAGAGCCAGAAAGCTGCCAAAGAAATATCCCTTTGTGTTTTCCATCTCTCAGGAAGTAAACAGTTACCTAAACCCATTTTCATGCCCACCTACGCGGTCAATAGCTGCACTGCGCCTCCTGCTCCACTTACAGCTCCTTAATGGTGCAGAGGAGCTCTGACTGCCGCGGCGTGGGCCCCAATCCCTCTGGCAAACCATCACTTAAATCCAATCCATCGAAGGTTCCTACTGCTCTCTCAGTAATGGGGAGCTGCTCATCAGCTGAGTACCCTCTGATTGCTTGTCATAGACAGACTTCCTGGTTGTTTTTCCTGGATGGAAATATTAAATAAATCACAAGTAATGTAATTACCATAACTCTGTTGACCGAGCTTGTGGGCAGACACAGCTGGGTGCTGGAGGGAGCCCTGTCACATTTTCTTTGGTCTTTCTTTCTTTCTGGGCAGTTGAAAATGTGCTGATGCAAAGGATGATGCTGCTGGGAAGCTGGGCTCAGCAGACAGGGGTTATGCATACTCCAAGCACCAAGAAATAATCCATGTATTAATTGGAATTATCTTCTCAAAGGAAATCAGAAATAATTTCTGGCGTGGTGTGCCTTAGTTTCTCTGCTGCTGGAACAAAAATCATGCTACTCTGCACACAGGGAGTCCCTGTCCTATTGGTTTCTCCCCAAGCACGGACTGAATTTCTACTTCCCTCTTCCTGCAAGGATCATGATCTGCCACTTGAGTTGATACAGAGCAAGTTTTTCTACTTCTATGGCAGCTTGCTCTCTGCTAAGGGAAGAGAGGGATGTTTTGAGTTTTGTGGCCAGTCACTGTGCAGGAGTATGTGAGAAAGACCATACAATTGCTGGGGACAGCCCCCACCTTTCCTCCTTTAGGATCTGGATTTCAAATTTAAGCTTGTAAAGTCACAGCATTTCTCTTTGAGACTAGACAACACCAAACATAGAGCTAACTAATTCCTACAAAAGGAATTCCTTGTCCTTTTGGGTGACTAGTCAGAGCTGTGACTTGAACAGAGCAGCTGTAATAGATGGAGCATTTCAGGATATCTTCAGAAGGCATTTAGCCAAGTGCTGAGTAGTTTTAACTCTCCAGGAATGCAGTAATTGTCATGAAATCCCAAACCTAAAAGAACCTGAAATTTAGATGTTTTCTAAAAAGAGAAAGTATATAATCACAAGTCCCTTGGATATTTCCGCTACTCTCCTGAGTCAAGTCAAATTTGTTTCAAGTCTCTAATTGCATTCTTAGATGAATGTTGTTTTAGTGACATGCAACAGTCCTAGAACTAGCTCTCACTTGTCTGACATGGGATTTACAGAGAAAACAGTGTTGCTGAACAAGGCCATTAGGGGCTGATCGTGAGAGATATGCCATGCTTTCCAAATCAAGGTGAACTGAGAGAATCTAATGTATCATCAGGCATTCACTTAGCTACCAATATTCATTATCAGACATAGCAATACTGAGGATATTCCCATTAAGACCACCATGATTATACTGTGTCACAAGACTGAAATGCTCAGCTTAAGAAAACAGGACCATCTTTGTATGGCGTGACTGAATGTTTGTCCTCATTATCACCCAGACATGAGACACAGGGGTCATGTGTGATGACAACATGCCATGATGTCTAGGAGATGAATTTTGTGAATCCTTTGCTGAGCTGAGATCCCTCTTGGGCTACAATTCTGCTGCAGTGTCATAAACATCTTGAACATCTGAGATGGTTTCTCCAAATTCTTACAAATCCATGTCTTAGGATTTAACATCTTGGGCTGCCCAGATAATTTCCTCAGCTACAACAGCTTGTTTCTGGGTCAGCAGGCAAATATACACATGCTGCCTAGACACAGTGAAGGCAGTGAAGTCACTAACAAGCAGATAATCTTAGTTTCATCAGTAGCAGGTGACTTCCCATGCTGGCAGAGGCCAGGGCCCAGACATGAGGAGAAGGCCACTTTAGGTGTCTCCCAAGTGACCCTTATTGGACAGAGTGGATCTTGAGAAGGGAAGGGACACTGGAGATCAGACAAAGGTACAAAGAAGAACATTGTTGGAGGACATCCTCGTTTGTCCCTGTGATGAAGAAGCACCCACCACATGCATCTGGTCCACATGATTTTCACAGCAGGAGCAGTCAGTAGGTTTCCAGATCTGCCTGGAAATGTCAGGTACCAAACACTGGGCTGACCCACAGCCCATTAAGATGCTGTGTTGCCTCTCTCTCTCTCACACACTGAATATGAATACATAAGAAATACAGAGAAACTTGTAACTAATAATTTGCTAATAAGTGCACAGATATTTCACTGGCAAGAACCTCCTTTGCAACTTCTTCCCACACCTTTGCACAAAGGACAAGCTCAGTGTCCATCAATAAAAGAACTGAGGGCTCCATCGGGAAGAGATGAGACAGAGATAAGAGGATAAGAGAGGATTTAAAGTCAGGGCTGTTGGAGGTGGAATGTGGCTGACAATGAAAGCAGAGAGAAATGGAAGAGCAGTGAGTGGGAAAAGCTAATGGATTTACAACACTGAAAACAGTATGTTTTGTCCACTGCATTTCCAAGGAGGGTCTCCCAGTAGTACATCAGAATGGAAACCTTATTCTAAAAGGGAGCTCTTGATCATACATGTGGCATTTGAAACGGAGTTTGAGCATTGCATTGGTGCACTCTCCCCAGGCCTTGGGAGTATGTGAAGTGAGAGATTGTTAACCTCCATGTGATAGCCTAGATCTACCTACTTTTTAATGGACTTTATGTTAATTAAAGGGAGATTTCATACACATTGCTTGCCAAGATAATAATTGATTTAGAAGTTTATGTAGTTAAAAGGTTTTGTAATTACATTTTAAAGTGGAGGAACATTTTAGGGATAGATGCTGCCAGATGCTGAATAAGTCCATGAAGGTGCTGAGCAACTGTGTTTCCCAGTGGGCTGAACCCGTCCTGCTGGTGAGCTGGAAATCCCTTCTGGTCCTTGGGGTCATGCAACTCTTAATGACTTGGTCCCACTAGACTGAATAATTCAGTCCATAGAATCACAGCCCCCAAAAGTAAACCCTCAAAACCACTTGCTTCTGAGACAGTGTCTGCATGTAGGCAGTAATTCCCTGCTGTTGAAGGGGCTTTTCCTTTCTAACAGGCTTTAGCTCTCTCTGGTGATGGCTTTTCAACCCTCTGGTCAGACAGAAGTGACTGCAATGATGGGCTGGTTCTAATTCCAGCCCTTTCCATCTTAAGACTAATGTGGTTTCTCTGGATCTTCCTCTCATTCAGGATGAGGGAAAAAACACAAGCCATTAACCCCAGGAAACACTTCTCTCCCTGCCTTCCTGACCTGGTCCTGAAGGCACTTCAGCTAGACAGGAAGAGCTACAAGTCCTTTGATTTGCATAGGGAAACAGAGGCACAGGCAGGAGAATTCCCTCATATGAGTCATTACCGAAAAATTATGTGGGGACGTATTCTACCTGATAGCAAGACTCTGATCTGAGAGGAATTTGCACATCCTTGTGTGATGTGCAAATAAGCACACACGCAATATGTATCTGTTTTTCTTCCCTCTCTTTATTACTGAATAATCTCACAATCTTTGCTCTATGGAAGTTTGACTGCTACTGTTTATTGCCCCCTAGAAATGGAATGACAACTGCCTACAGCTCCTCCACAGCAACTCGCAGAGGTCTCCTGAGCAGAGAATTACGCTCGTCGGAGGCAATAAACAGCAGGACTAGTAGAATGACTAAGCACCAAAGATCCTACATTTGTATAGAAACTAGCAATGAGAAGGAGGAAAGGATGCCCTGGAGGATAGATAGTGCCTTAGGAAAAAAATTTCCAGCATGTTCTAAAAAATATTTCCAAACATAAGACACAGGCCAAATTTGGACCTCATCCCACCCCTTAACTTGATTGTGGTCCTGGATGGGTCCTATGCTAGGCATGGAGGCCAGGAGAACCAGCAGCATGGTGCCCCAAATCCTCCCTACCTACCCCTGGAGGAGCAGGGATGTGCATTCAAGCTTGTGGCGACCCCATCAGCAAAACTGGTGGCCATTATTTTCCCTGATCCCAACCATCACCCTATCCCAGCACAGTGGACATGTCATGGGTCTCTGTCCAGGCTCCCTGAACACGAGGGAGCATGGGGCAAGGTGGGGTTAGCCCAGTGCAGGACCAGCTTTTGTCACCTGCAGAGCATGGTGTTACAATACTCATGGTGACTCTGGGAATAGGCCTGGGTCTGATGAGAGCCAGAAGAAGATCACAAGCTGTCAGGGCTGCAGGAATGACTGTGCTTATGTACAGTATGAGGATGAGGAGTGGGTGCTGACATATGCCAACTGAAGCTTGTGGCTGAAGCCCTGGTCAGCCAGGCAAAGCCACAGCAGTCAGACCAACAATCTCATCCTTGGATGCTGCTTTTTAAGTTACATGGTAGAACTACACAGAGGAGAAGAGTTTCCTCTGGACATGCCAGCTTACTGGACAACTGGAAAATCACTGGAAAATCAGCTGAAACTATGCTGATACATATCCTTTTCCTGCCCTCCCTGATGTAGTTTGGATGTGTTCTGTTCGCAGCCATCATGTGTTGGGACTCTGCTGCTGGACTTACCCCTGTCTGGCTCTGATGCCATCTGGGGAACCCTGATTCAGGCAGGTAAGGATCAAGAACATGAGGGACCTCAGCACAAGAAAGCTCCCATCCAGTCTATTTTCTTTGAGCCAGAGCTGCTCCTGCAGTGGCACTGGCAATATGTGCTCCCATGAAATTGTCCCAACAAAACCCTCATGTACAAAGGAAAAAAACTAATCTCCTTTTGTTCTCTCCCTTGGTCACGCCCTTCCTACAGGTTTCTTTTTCATTTATTTTTATGCTTAGTGGTATAAATTTTCCAAGTCAGTGCTATGTCTCTTGGTTGTGTGATCTTTACATACCAGCAGACATATGCAGAGAGATGAGAGGAGACCAAGTGCAAATGAGTCTATCCTAGTGACACTTTTATTTACCTATTTTCTTTCGCAGTCTGCCACTGCTCAGCTCCCTGTGTGTGTGTGTGTGTGTGTGCAGAAGAGGGATGGGCAAGTGGATGGGATACTTACTGATAGAGCCACTGAAGACCTCTCTGCTTGTAACTGCAGCTTCTCCCTTCCTACCCACTACCCTGCTATCCATCCCTCCTTCAGTCATCTCACATTGCCTCCAACCCTTTGCTCATGTTCTGCTTTGTGGGGAAAAAAAAAAAAAAAGAGAGACTAATGTATCAAATAAAAATAATGCAGTGTTTCTTACTGCTGATACAAGATACCAGGGTGACAGTCAGGAAGCTGGAGCCATCTACCAAGCCCAGGCTCAACACCAGTGGAAAAGCTGCCCTGCTCAAGGGCTCCCAAGCAAAAAGCACCAGCATCCCAGTTCATCTTGAGATGAACTCTGTCTGAAAGCAGAGACAGATGCACATCATCTGTGAATCAGGCAAAGAGGGGGAACCGTAACACATACTATTAATATTTTATGGTCCTGATGTCCTGCAAGGAGAGACAGGAGTTTGTTCTTGTAGGTTTGCAATTAACCATGCCCTTCCCACTGAATGTGCACACCAAGGCTAATTGCAGCACACTAGAGTTCTTTGCTAACTAGGCCTGGATCAAGTCCCCGATTCTTTCATTTAGTCTGTACCAGCTGTAACAATTTCTCCTCTTCTCTGCTCCAAGATGGCTCTGAACCATCAACTACAGCCAAAGCAAGGTCCAGAGGCTGTTAAGTCTCTCACATATTAAATCACGTGGATAATCTCCATCCAGTGTGTTTAACTTTCCCAGCAATCCTGTTTTCTCTTCTAGGAACTAAGCTGCAAGAACTCATCACCCACCAGGTATTTGTGAAGTGGCATGCTTTCAAAATGCACTTCTTTTATAGGAGTGGTATTATCACACAGTGAGCTTGTTCCTGGAATGAGAATTGCTTAGGAGCTATCAATACTTTAATCTGATTTATACAAGCTGTGTTCTCTCCTTCTTTCCCTCTTCCCTCAAATGTGCACTAATAAGTTCTCAAACTGGACAAAGCCCAGGTAGTGGGATCAGTACTTGGCAATATATCAGCTTTGTTAATGAAATCGAGAATGAAGCAGGAACACATGAAAATGTTTCTCCTGTTTGTTTTTAATTCTCTTGGCAAACAGCTTGGTGCCTGTATGATGTATGACTGCCCTGTAAGAATGTACTTAATTTCTTACATTATTGTGTGCCAATTAAGTAATGAATGAAAGCCTGGAAAATCTATGAAAAAGTTGGTTGCATCCACAGGGAACATTAATACCACATGGTGTCATGACCATGAATAAAACCTGACAGCATGTGCAAATTCAGGAGAAATGCTGTTAGGAGATCAAGGTCAGGTGCTGCTTCAAATGATTTTCAAGATATGGTCTTTAACTTGTCTGTGGACTGGAAAATATTTGCGGAGCATACAGGGATTAGTCTTTGTCCTCTGGGACTCAGTTGTCACTTTACAACCATATGATGTATTAGACATTGCTAGACATGACTGTCATAGCTTTTAGCCTCAAATTCTGCCAGCACTATATTGTGTCATGATGCAGTCACAGTCAGCATCCTGATTTGATTTGTGTATTGTTTCAGCATTTGGTCCAGGGGGGCTTGTGATCCGACTCTGCAAACAGCTCTGCAAATGAGAAAAGTCATCCCCACCACTGCTTACAAACCTGAGCCCTTCACATCCAACAGGCAGTGTTCTTAGAGTATGGGGAAGCACTACCCATCCTTCTCTTCTGGAGAGAAATGGTGGCCATTTCCGAATTCTGCTTGATCTCAGAGGCAATGCTTTATTTCTCTGTGTTACAGTAAATTCAGGTGGACAACAGGAAAAGATCAAGGGAGTTGCTGAAAAAACAGCTGCTTCTTCTGAGTTTGGATCTTCTAGGTCAATAAATTTCAAAATTAAAAATAAATTTCCAGCAATAGAGAGAACAGAATACATCAGCCTTCCACATTCACACTTAAATCTAGCTCCTGCAAGATAATTTTAAAAGGAATGTGTTGTCTGTTAAAAGAGGAGATCCACTCCCAACGCATACTTTGTCTTTTGATGCAAAGCTGCCCCATGACAGTTAGCAGAGCTTCATCACCATCTCTCTAGGTGGTATTAGTGAGGGTCTAAATATCAAAGGTTGTTTTTTCGCACAACATCTATTTTCTAGGGCCTGGCTCAAGAATCATAAACTCATTTCACATACACAAGTGAACAGATGTCAGAGAGCAATAGCTTTCAGCCCCCATCAACCTAAACTACATGCAGGCCAAGAAGTTACTGGTAGAAAACTCCCAATTCATCAATGACTTCTGAAGCACTTCTGTCCTCAGAAATAGCAGCATAATCTCAGATGAATACATTATGTCATGAGTGCAGAAAATTACTCTAGCATCAAATACATTTATATATTTGTATACACACAAATGCATATACCTGTATAAACTCAAGATGTGCACTCTGTGGGCACCCTCACATGATGAGAGATCCAATCAGATAATTCTTGCACTTTTCTCCTAATACAGGAGCTATGGAGGAACTATTGAATCTGAAAGATGGAAAATGTCAAACAGACCATCAGGAATAGCTGTTGTTGCAACACATGGTCAGCAACTGAAAAATACTGCTTCATGTCACCCAGGATCAAACTGCATTTTAGAGTAGACAGCTATATTTGGTCTATCACCCAAAACATGGATCTGTTCCCTGGTACTGAAAAGAAAGGATTCAGTGGACAACCATGCTGAATGGGACGAGTACTTCCTTTTTTCTTGTATAATGAAGATAAATCTCATCATCTTTTATTGGTTTTACTCCTGTGTTTTGTAATCCTTTTTACTGGACAGAAATATTTCAACAATGCTATCTTCTTCAGCCCCAGAAGTAACAATTGAGTTTAGACAAATGTTTGCAGCATTCAAAACATTACAGCTTTGAGGTGTTACATGATAGGGAGATGAAAGAAGAACTTCTTCAAATACCTCAATGAGAAAAAGAAGAGTAGGGGAAAAGTGGGTCCACTGCTAAATGAAGTGGGAGATATGGTAACAGAAGAAGCAGATTTGGCAGAGCTGCTGAATGCCTTCTTTGCCTCAGTCTTTACTCCTAAGACCAGCCCTCAGTAATCCCAGTCACTGGAAGGAAGGGAGCATAACTAGAGGGAGGAGGACTCTCCACAGGTCATTGAGGACTGGGTTAGAAATCACATGGATGAACTGAAAACACACAAATCCATGGGCCCTGATGGGGCACATCCACGTGTGCTGAGAGAGCTGGCTGATGTTGTTGCCGAGCCACTCTTCACGATTTTAGGAAACTCATGGAGAACAGGAGAGGTGCCTGAGGACTGGATGAAATCTGGTGTCCCTCCAGTCTTCAAAAAGGCAAGAAGGAAGACCCAGACAACTACAGAACAATCAGCCTCACCTCCATCCCTGGAAAGGTGATGGAAGAGCTCATTCTGGAGGCCATGTCTAGCCACAAGAAAAAAAAAAAAAAGAAGGACTAGCCAACATGGAGTTACTAAGGGGAAATCTTGCTTGATTAATGTGATATCCTTCTATGAAGGCATGACCAAATGGATACATGAAGGGAGAGTAGCGGATGTGATATACCTTGACTTCAGCTTTTGACATGGTCCCCCATAATATCCTTCTAGCAAAACTAAGAAACGTGGGATAGACAATTGGACTGCGAGATGGATTGATAACTGGCTCAACGACAGAGTTCAGAGGGTTGTGATCAGTGGCACAGAGTCAAACTGGAGGCCTATAGACAGTGGTGTTCCCCAGGGATCAGTACTGAGTCCAGTTTTGTTCAAGAGAGACAGGAATCTACTGGAGGCAGACCAATGGAGAGCTATGAGGATAGTAAAGGGATTTGAACACCTCTCTTATGAAGAAAGACTGAGAGAACTGGGGCTGTTTAGCCTTGAGAAAAGAAGGCTGAGAGGGGATCTTATTAATATCTATAAATATCTGAGGGGTGGGTGTCAAGAGGAAGGAGCCAATCTCTTTTCGTAGGTGCCCAGTAATAGGACAAGGAATAATTGGTTTAAGCTAGAACATAGGAAGTTCCACCTCAACATGAGGAGACTTCTTTATTGTGAGGGTGATGGAGCACTGGAATGGGCTGTCCAGAGAGGTTGTGGAATCTCCTTCTCTGGAGACTTTCAAACCCACCTGGATGCCTTCATGTGTGGCCTGTGCCAGGTGATCCTGCTGTGGCAGGGGGTTTGGACTAGATGATCTCTAGAGCTCCCTACCACCCTCAACAGTCTATGATTCTATGATATGACCAAACTTTTTCTGGATCCCTCATGAACCTTTCTCAGGGTGAGGCAAGAATTGCCCTCACAATGTTACACAAAAATGATATCTTAGATTAAATGCAAGTTTCTACTTGAATTTGGACATACTCAACTATATGACAAACACTAAACCTGCTGTTTGTTGTACAATGTATAGCATCTGCATTTAATTATAGCCCCACTGGGGAAAGGACAACTTTTTATTCATCTGTGAAGAACCCTGCATGCCTGTGCCACCACAGGAATAAAAAAATATTAATTGCACTACCAGTCCCTTGAGCTATTCATGCCACTTATTTCTCCTTCTCCACCCTATATTAGGCCTTTTAAAAGTGAAAGTGGCTGTAAATCTTTCTAAATGCCGGAGGACCATTTTGCTAAAACATTATCTATTTTACATCATGTCAGATTTCTGAATGAGAATTACTTCTTCAGTGGGAAGAGGCCTCTATAACTTATATTGCTTCTCATTTCCTGAAGCACTGGAATTGAGCTGCTCCCTAATGTTATTTTATTAAGGTACAATTTGTCATTATAGTGCTGAAAACAAGATAAAATGCAGGCTAATTAAATTCCTTATTTAACTTGATGAGCATCTGCTTTCTGTAGTCACATTCTTTTAAGTGGAACTTTCGTAGCTGCTTCCCAGGATCTGTCTGTCACACTTTTACTGTGATCAAAATGGGGAAATACCCCCCTAAGTGAAGGCACATGCATTCCCTTTGCCTATGGCCCTTGTTATTAAGAGTGAGAGACACAGAGCACCGCCCAGGCAGACTGCAGCACACTGCCCGGACACTCCAAGAGCATTCCCTGTTGTGGGATAATTGCTGTCCCAAGAAGCCCAGTGGAAGTTGCTGAGACAAGCTGGAGCAAAATACTGCAGCTGGCAGCAAGTGTTTTCTTGATCAGTTTGCTATACAAAACATAAAAATTGAATGACCTTGTGATTCCCCCCTTCTGTAGCAGATGAGACCCTCAACATAAAGGAAAATCACCTCTGTTGAAGGAGCCTTGACAAGCTTAAGCACAAGCACACAATTAAGTTAAGCATGTGCTTAAGTCTTCTGCTTGCAAAGGCCAGATTATGGGTTGCTTTCCATGCATTGCATTCACACAGCTTTCTAGGATGAGAGCCACCTTCTTGCATCATTGGTTGAGTGACTACCAAGGCAGTAGATAGTCCTGTGCCAAATCCATGTTCCTAATTAAAGCAGGGGTCTTACGCTGGTCATTTCCAAGTCACAGCAGAGGATGGTGAACAGTTGAATAAGAACCCATTGTAAACTCAGGGATTTTAAGAAAATCTTGAGCATACTACAGCCCTGGATATATCTCCTGGAAACATCCATGGCATCCAACTTTGCATCCCATGGAAGTCCAGAGCTGCTCTGCCAGCAGCCCTTGGTCCATAGTATGCTTTGAGATCCTCAAGGAGAAATGATGCTCTGTTAATGGTCAAAGGAATATTAATATTACATTGGTTGTTAATTATGTAGCATCAGTGACCTCTGATGCTCCTGTGTAAAAGATTTCTCCATATCTCTAGGTCTCCAATGCACCAGGAAGAGAAAGGGCAGAGAACTGTGGCTAGCTTTAACAGGATCTGAAAAGTTGGCTTCACATCAATACTAAGGCCAGAGGATTAGCTGCTTGTTCTGAAATTGAAAACCAGGCCAATAATTTAAGCTCCAGAATTGAACCGAGAATGCAACCTTGGTTTGTTAGACTGGTTTCTACCTACTCCACCCTATTTTACCTATTCTATCCAATTCTACCTATTTCTATCCTATTCTATCTAATTCCTAAAGTAATAAATATCATGCAGTTAAAATCTCTATGCGTGCACACAAGCCTTTCCATCTAACTTGGTACTCTTCTGTCAGTTCTGGACAAAAAAACACAGTTGTGTATAACAGAGGAATGGGCTCTGATCTTTAGCACATTATAGGACACTGGAGAGTCCCCATTGCCTAGCACTCTCAGCTAGCTGGATCACAGCTCATGTTGTGTTAAATGCTGGTTACACAGAAGCTCTGGAAATGCTGTTTGTATTTCAGTGTAGGACGTGTTTTGTTTTGTTTTGTTCTCTTTTACATCTTTGTTCTGGGTGCCAGTGAACTGCCCCTCCACACTTGGGCTGCATCACCTGAAAAAAAAAAAAAAAGAAAAAAAAGATCAAGAGTGGGCTCAGCTTTGCAGCAGCCCCACAAGTGTGGCAGCAGCCTGGCAGTGAAGTGGAGGCCATGTGCTGTGCAGACCATTGCTCTGGACTGGAGCTGTGGAGAGGAATCCAGCCAAGAAGGACAGAAGGCAGAAAAGAGACCCTGCAATCTGTTGGAGAGGTTGTACTATAAACAAGAGCAGGAAGGCTTCAGCGTGCCAGGGGAGAGCAAGCTGTGTAGATAAAAGAGGCTGCTTCAAAAAAGTGGAGAGTGGCCACTTTTCCTTGCACTGGGTGGCCAAAGAAAAGGGAAAAAGAAGTGGTCTTCACTGAGCTGGCAGTCAGAGGAAGGGAGAAATCTTCTCATGTTAGAAAAACTCCCAGAAAAGCCTCTGCAGGTCCTCTTTCATCAGAGTTTTAAGAGCAGCTGGATTCAGCAAGCTCCAATTTTTGTCTCTGGTGCTACAAAGGTGCTCGGGGACAACGTCTGATTCAGAGTCAACTTGCAGTAGTAGCTGGGCTGTCAAATGGTCCCGCAGGCCACAGTCCTTGATTTGTCTTTAAGGCAGAGTGAAAGCAGAGGGGAGAAAACAGCTGTCTAAGAGAAGAAATCCACAGAGAACTGGTACAGGGAGGGATGCAGGGAAAGCATCTGCCCAGACAGAAGCAGACTCTAGCCCTCCAAGCCCAGGGCTCTGGTTCCACACGAGGAATCCTAGATCTTGCTGAGAACCCCAAACCAGAGCAGGGGAAGAACAGCCCTGCAGCTTACAGAGGACAAGAGCTGTAAAAAGTATTCAGGTCAGATGCCAGCAGACCACAAAGAAAGGTTTCTCTGACCAGAAGGAACTCTGCCAATCCAGCAGCCTTTCTATGATTCTCGTGCCCCAAGACCTTCTCTGAAGAGCTGACTTGCATGTCCCTGGTCCATCCACTTGACCAGTTTTTGTTTGGAATGAACTGATAAAGCTCATGAGCAAGAGATCAATTTATTTTTGAAGGTGCAACTGCAAGTTCTCCACAGCTGGTCAAAGACTGGCATATTTGAGCATTGTTAATGATGTCTCTGAGGTCAGAGTGGGCTACTAAAACCCTTCAAGAAGCTGGGGCATCTGAGGACCATTATCCTGGACTGATTCTCAGTTGCCTGCTGTCTTGCTACATACAGTAGCTCTGCATACAATTTCAGCCCTAGCAGAGAGTGCAGGGTGGCAACACATCCAGGATGAAGGCAGCCAACTCCGTCTATGTAGAGAACCACCAAAGGTTTGTTGGCAAGGTGGTGGAGGGGGAAAAATACATTCAATATGATAACAGTAGGACCACCTAAGAGAAGCTCAAAATCCGTCAGAGGACAATCCATGAGGTTTCAGAATACCTCTGGGGTCTTGGGTCACTTGTATGTTGGATATTAGCTGTTGCTTATACAAGATGTACAACACAGGCAGTTCTGTCCTCATTTGGGAGGAAATCAGGACCAGTCATCCCAGCCCATGAGAGGATACTTAGAGCCCCATCCAAATGACAGAAAGATCCTGGTAAGAAAAGCACTGAGACCCCATTTCCTTTTGTTTATTCAATTATGGGAGCATTTCTTTGGAAGCAGGTGAGCCTTTTCCTCTGCAGCAGAGCTGGGGTGTGCTAATCCTCCCAGGATTTTCGTGCTGCATCTCTGCTCCCTGACCCAATATGTGGACAGTGAGTCCAAGCCACTGCTGGAAGCATGTTATCACTGAAAGGACACCTGGAGTGCTACCAGAAAACTGCTCACAAACGGCCTCTCATTTGTAGGTCTGTTCTCTGCATGGCTGGGCTGTTCTTGTGCCTCACTGAAGTTGTGCCATATGGACCAAATGCTTCAACGTCTGTCTGTGTGTCTGCCTGACCATGCAACCCAAGACCTCTCTGCATACAATGCTCCACTCTTAAATTTTCATGAGTTGGGGACAGACCCCGGTAGGAGCTTTTCTCCAAGCTTATATTTTTTCCCCCAGATCTCCCAAAGTGTAAGAAGCCATCAACAAAGACTCAAAAACTGTATGGCTGCCAGGATGCAGAAGGTGGCTGGGAACAGTTGCAGGGTTATTCTCTGTATGTCCTCTCTCTCTCCCATATGTGACACTAGGATCTGGTATAGCTTTGGGCAGTTCAGAGTCTGACAAGAAAGAGGAAAAAAGGTCTCATCCATTCTTTTTTCTCTCTGCTGTGTAGCCAGCTGGAGTCGCTGGCTTGCAGGGGAAGAAAGGGCAATGGCAGAGGATCTGAGCAGAGACCATGGGGCTGAGCATCCTTCCCTAGCAAATCATCTCTGAAGTGAGGGGGCCTGGAATCTGGAAAAAAGTTCAGCTTTTACTCTTTTTCTTAAGAGAACCTATGTGCACATAGCGTGCTCGTGTCTGTGCATGAGTGATTCTCAGGTAATAGCAGTGCCAGGGCTCTGCTGTGTCGAGCCACACCTCATCCTTACTGCCTGCCTTGTTTTTCTCAGGCTGACGAGCTTCTGACTAATGGCAGTCACTGCTGCTTAATCAGGAAGCAATTTAAGGATAACCTTTTCTAATTAACCAGCAGAGAGAAGAATGAATAAACTGTGAAACAGCCAGCTGGCTTCAGTGTCCCCAGCCAAGGGGTCTGTCAGGTGGAAGAAAATAGCATCTGGGACCAGGGATGGCAGCTCCAGACCTGGCAGAAGTAATGCTGGGCAGAGTAATGAAAGTTAGAGATGGCAGGGGGCTATGGTTCTCCCCAGGGTCTTTGCTCTACTTTCTCCCCAGGTATTGCTCTGGTCATGCACACGGGGACCACAGCTGTCTAGGAAGGGCAGGTTGACGTATATGATCAGGTTCCATGGACAATTAAAACCCTGAGAGACTCCTTTACTCAGAACTTCGATGGAAACGTGACTGATCACATTATTGTGAAGGTGGTGACTTCAGCAAGGCTTTTGACACTGCTTGTCCTAACATCCTCACTGAGAAACTCAGGAAATGTGTTCGATGAGTGGACAGTAAGGTGGATTGAAAGCTGGTTGAGTGACAGAGCTCAGAGGGTTGTGATCAATGGTACAGGGTTGACATGGAGGCCTGGAGTGGAGAAAACTGAGTAGAGACCTTATCAATATGTTAAATATGTAAAGGGGAAGTGTAAGAACAAGGGGTAATGGGTACAAGCTGGAACACAGGGAGTTCAATCTAAACATGGGAAAAAATTTACAGTGAAGGTGACAAAGCACTGGAACAGGCTGCCCAAAGAAGTTGTGGAGTCTCTGGAGACATTCTAACCCCCCCTGGATGCAATCACATATAATGTGCTCTGGGCAATCCTGCTTTAGCAGAGGGGTTGCACTATATGACCTCTAGAGGACCCTTCCAACTCTGATGATTCTGTGACTCGCAGAAACATAGGACAGCAAGGACTTAAGCTCTGTCAGGAAAGGTTTAGGCTAGATATTAAGAAAAAATTCTTTACAGACAGGGTGATCAGGTATTGGAATGGGCTGCCCAGGGAGGTGGTGGATTCGCCGTCCCTGGAGGTTTTTGAAAAGAGACTGATGTGGCACTCAGTGCCATTGTCTGGTAACCACAGGGGTAGTGAATCAAGGGTTGGACTTGATGATCTCAGATGATCCTTTCCAACCTGGATGATTCTGTGATTCTGTGAAAGGGATCTCAGAAGATCACCTGGTCCAACCTTTTGAGGGAAAGGGAGCTTAGATGAGATCTTCTAGCACTCTGTCCAATTGTATCTTGAAAACCTCCATTGACAGAGACCCTATCATGTCTCTGAGGTGGCTATTCCAGTGATTAATTGTTCTCACTGCAAAAAGTTTCCTTCTTGCATCAAGATGGAACTTCTTAGGTGCCACTTGCTGAACAGTGTGGGGCCCAATATCAGTCCCTGAGGAATCCACTTGTGACAGGCTGCCAGCCTGACTAAAACCCACTGATCACAGCTTGTCATGAGTGACTGTGAGCCAATGTCCTACCCATCTCACAGACCACTCTTCTAGTCCAGGAGGAAAATGTGGGAAATAGGGTCCGGCACTTTGCTGAACCCCAGATAAACAACATCCACTTATCTCCCCATGGAGACAGAAAATGTTTCCCTGTTGTAGTAGGTGATCAAGTTCCTCTGCCCTCGGTAAATCTGTGCTGGCTTTTCCCACTCACCCGCTTCATTTGCTTTGGGAGCTTCTAGGAAAGCTCACTTTACTACTTTCCCTTGTGTAACACTAAGGGGCCTGTAGTTTTTGGGGTCCTTGTTGGGCCCTCCTTGTAGATAAGTGACATTTGTCCTCCTCCCATTCTTCAGGGACATCCTCTCTTTTTCTTAACTTTCCAAAGATCACAGCAGCAGCCCTGCTCCAGTGTCAGCTGCTGCTCCAAACACCCTGGGGTGGATTCTTCCCTCACAGCTGACAACACTGTTTTCACCCCTCCTTACACACTACCTCTATTTTTTTATTGCCTTCTCATAGTTACCATTTCAGAGCCACACACTGTGGCATGCCAGGCCCCATAGACCAGAGGCAGCTGGCGAGGCAGCCCTGCCCCATACGGCAGCATTAGGTACCGTCTGGGGCAAAGCCTCAGTCCATGGCTCTCGCCAGCGGGGACGGACGGACGGACGGACGGACGGACTTATTTATTTATTTATTTATTTATTTATTTATTTCCTCCCTCCCGGCGGCTCTAACCTCCCGCCCACCTCCCGGCTTTCTCAAGATGGCGTCGCCAGGGGAAGACTACATTTCCCAGCGTCCCGAGCGCACCGCCCTCCGTCACGTATTTCCCGGCATGCTGCCCAGCGCGGCTGTTGGGTGTTGCCGCGCGGTAGCGCGGGGTCTGCCGGGAGTTGTAGTCTGCGAGGCTGCGCGCCCTTGTGCGGCGTACCGGGCCTCAGCCGGCTGGTGGGTGTGTGGGCCAGTGGCGGGAGGGGGAAGGCGACTCGGGCGGGGATGAGCCCAGGGTGCGATGCAGCGAAGCACCCGAGGGAAAGGGAGGGACCGAGGCCTGCGGTGTGGGCTCTCTCTGGGCTCCTGTGGGGTGCGGTAGTGTTGGGCCTCTGTGGGGTGGTGGGTGGTCCTGGCGGGAGGATGGTGGGGGACCGCAGCTTGCAAGGACTATATTTGGAGTTTGGGACAGGGGAGCCAGGTGCCTGGGAGAGGAGCGGGGCAGGGAGTGAACCACACTTCTTGCAGGGTGGCGGGGAAAGCAGTGTGGTGTCTGAGTGGTGAGTGAGGCGGGCCGCCCCCGAGGCCTGAGGCAGGGAGTAGGGGGAGTGAGGTCCTCTCCTGGGAGCAGAGGAGAGCCAGGTCCTCCCTTCTGTCAGAAGGTCCTTGACCTGCAAGTGGGCCTTTCTCAAGGAAGCAGTTGCCCCTGCCCTTTTTGGGGCACGTATCTGCCAGATGCTGTGCAGGACCCGAGTACTGGAAGCTTTGCCTGCGTTTCCCTTTGCAGGGCTGGCTCTGCAGTGCAGGGTGTCCCTGTCTTTACCTATTTTATCAATTTTGCTGGGATTTGCACAGAAGAGTGCTCAGAACTACCAGAATAGGGGGTTTCTCCTTTTTCCTTACGTTTTGTTTATGTGGGACTGGCATGCAAAGCCTGAGCAGTAATTGTCAACATCTGCTTGCTGACGGAATGGCTCAGCTCTGGTCTGACAGCTTTGATGTACTACCAGATTTTTGTGTAGGATCAGTTACAGTAATACTCAGTCATTAATAATGCCAAGTTCTGAACACAATAAACACTTTTTTGGGGGAACTGAGTTGAAACTTGTTTTGCTGGTGAATTTTTCTTTTTTTGGGTAGGCTGGCCTCCATTCCTGATGCATCAGTGATAAATTCCCCGTTGTTGAAGATGTCATCAGGCCTTACAGAGCAACAAAAGAGAAGAATTGAGGAGAACCGCCAGAAGGCTTTGGCTAGGAGAGCAGAGAGGCTAGCAGCCCAGAGGGGTGGGCAAGTGGGAATTGCTGGACCTCAGGTGAAAGAACAGAGCCCAGGTAACTGGGGAAACTTGAAGAAAGAAAACAATCATGTCAGGCTTATTAGCCAGCACCAACAGAATTCAAACAGTCCTGCGGAGCAGAAGAGCTGTCTACAGAAAGATTATAACTGTTACACTGCAAACCAGCAGATGGTTGGCTCATGTGGAGGGCAACAGAAGAATAGTTCAGAGGACTCGGAACAAGCAAGTGGCATTATGCAGTTCCCTACAGTCATCCCAAATTCTCTGAGTTATTCCCATAAACATTACGTCGATGCTGGTCATCAGGGACATGGACAACAAGCTTTAATTAGTCCTGGTACATTCCAGCAGCCCGAATGCCACTCGACTTTCAAAAACCCTGCAGAACCATCTCATCCTACATTAATTGACAATTGGAATCCTGAGGGTAGTAAAGATTTACAAAGTCGGAATAGATCTGCCGTAAAATATGTTTCACCACCAAGCAGTGCCACCCCAGGTGATTCAGAGGTGCTGATAAAAACAAACAGACCAACAGAAAGAGAGGGGGGAGGTGGTGCCTCTCAGGCCAGTGGCAGGATGCAGAAGCTGACCAGCTCTACAGGTGCAGGCTCTGCCTTTGAAGCTGCCTCTTGCAAAAAACCAAATAATGTTACAAAAGGAAAATGTGTGAAATATGGGGAAGACCGATTCCAGGTCGAAATAGGGTATAATGCTGAACTCATTGCTGTATTTAAGAAGATACCAAGTAGAAGTTATGGTAAGAATTTATTGTTTGCTGTTCTCTTTGTTTTATGTTGGAAGTTTCAGCATCAGCTGGAATTGTGGTTGCTGTATGCTCTTTGCAGTGCAGCTGTTGTGGGGTGGAATATGTGGTGTTAATGGGGGACTGGAAAAGTAGAGACAGTTGAAATTGCAAAGAAATTGTGAGCATAAGTAGCTTGATCTTGGATTTAGCTAAGAAATTGTAAGTCCTGTTTTATGAACAGTGCTCTAAGAGTTTGGTAATGACATCTGGTCAGAGTCTTTTGGGAGTGAAGGAAGAGAAGTTATTCATGATTTGCTGTGGGAAAATGGGCCACGTCAGCTGTAGTTCAGAGCTGGTGAGCTAATTCTGTTAGCTGGGTTATTGAGAACAGTGGAGTCTCCACCTTTTTTTTTGGTTGATTCTGATCTTTTCTCTGTGCCTTTATTTTTATATTTTACTTCTGTTTCCCCCAGTATGTTGCTGTTTCCTGTGAATGACAACTGCGTTCTTCTTGTCTTAGTATTGATGTGCCCTATGGCTTTTTTGGTGTAATGTAGCTGTAAACTTGGGCATACACTTTGTTGAAGTTTCCATGAGTAGACTGAATTCTCTCTTACCTCACCTGAACATTTTACACCATATTTTTCTACCCCAAATGATTCATATTCTGCCTATTTTAGATCCTGCTATGAAAAAATGGAATTTCAGCTTGGAAGATTACAGGAGTTTCAGTAAGTAATGGGCTGTTCAATCATAAAGCATCCAAATCTTGATACTCCCCCCTTCCCCTGTCTTCTATAATTATTATTTACCTTTTTTATTATCTGAAGTAATAGAATTAGCACTACTCAAACGTAATACCCATCTTCTAGGCATCTAGCTCATAACATTTTTTTCACACTTCATGGTTGATTAGAAATAACTTAATTTTTTATGTAATCTAGAAGCCAGGCATAGGTTTAACTATTTCTGCCATTGCTGAATTTTCTAGTGACCAACAAGGCTGATAATAGAAAAATATCTGCCATGCAAGTGCTTCATATGAATCTGTGTTGAGAACTGAGTGTGTTGTACTGACTAATGCTTAATTTCTAGGTCTGTTCATGTATTTTCTTTTTAATCATCTCCATTTTCTTTTTCTTTTTTTTCCCCCTATTAATTTTGAGTGTCAGAAAAGGAAAAAGGGTAATTCTCTAGGGCTTTGAGTGAGACTCAAAATGGATTTGCCTTTTTTTGCATAACAAGGACGATTTTATCTTTTTTTTCCTCTCTTGTCATTTTGTTCTGGGAAGATTGAGAGATGATAGAGGCAAACACTTCAGGTAGGCTTTTCAAAAGCACATTGTATTGAAGTGAGTGATAAATCACTATTGATTTCAGTGGGAACAGAATTAGGCCTGTGTTGAGCACTTTGAAAAACCCACAGTTGAGTGCTGGTATTTTAGCTTCCCATGTGGGTTGCCACACATTTATAATTTAAATGCTGCTGGTTTGTTTGAAGTGTATCAAGTACAGATGAGAGCTGAATCTCAGCACCAAGAAGCTTGCAAATGAAGAGGACAGGTTTTAGAAATTGGGCTTTTTGCCTTAAGGCTATCAAATATATAAGTTCTCTGTGGAAAGTTCCTGTTGACAAGCAAAGACAATACCTGATCAACATCAGGCAACAACACTGGGGAGAAAATGAACTGACTTTAAAGGGCTATGATTGAAGTCTTAAGTGTAAAAGCAATTATTTTAAGACTTCCCACTGTTAATTGTGTTCTTCTGAATAATGTTGTCCTGTATTACATTTCTTCATGCTACAAATTAAACATGCAGCCAAGCCTAGAAACAGTTGTTGAAATAAGAGTAAAATATGTTGTTTGTTGTTTTTTTTCCAATTTCTTTAAGTTTTTGTTGTGGAGGTGAGATCTAACTATGCAATGCCAAAGCAGCATCTAAATCTTTTGCTTGGTGCATTGGGAGGAGAAAATTTAAATCAGTGGTTTCCTTGTCTTCTACTTCAAAAATTACTATCACTTGATGCTCTTAAACTTTTTCCTTGCAGTAGAAAACTCAAATGCTTGAGTTTATTCTAGAAGTCACTTATTTTAAAATAAAGTTGGAGGAAATCCAAATGCTTTATTTATTAACTGGTTATGAAGAAAGTGTCAATTTCTTTTTTTTTTTTTTTTTTTTAATCTCAACTGCTGAACTTAAATTTTGGATATTTTTGTTACATATCAGTGAGCTGGACTATTTAAAAAGAATCAGAGTGAATCCTGATGTGCATCTCCCTCCCTAAAGGTCTGGATTCACCTGGATTTACTCTGAACAGCTGCTGCGTAGGGGAGGTTGCCTCTCTGCAAATACATGATGGCAGAATGTGCTTAGTAGTCCCCTGTACTTGAGTCTAATTGACTTAGAGATGTCGATGGATTGTTGTGTTACTGAAGTGCCTATGAGTTGGAGTCTTATGGATGAACTTCACTAGTTTGGTGCTGTAAAAAATAAAATAAAAAATGGTTCCTGTTCCTTAACCCTCACAGGTCAGCTCTAATAATAAAGACAAGGTACAGGTATTGATTGGCAGAGAGACACAGGGAAAAGTGGAATTTTTGTTTATTAATGTGGAAATCTGTGGTCTCAGGTTGACAACTGTAAAATGCTGTGTCCCTTCTCTCCCTGTGCTCTGGCATTTTGGCAGAGAAGCACCTTCTCAATTTTTTTGGGTGCACACTATTGATCACCATATCCCTGTCTGTGCAACTAAAATGCTGTATGGATGTGTGCAGTTTACTGCTGATTGTGGTTCTGCAGATTGGTTGCCCTGGCCTAGTGAGCCAAGTTTTGGGATTTCTGATTTCTGATTTTTCTGACTGTGCAGTCACAGTACTGGACAGGCTCCCCTACTGTCACATAATCCCTCTGCCTCTACTGTATTCTCTGTGGAATATCTCATCAACATGCTCTTCCAGGCCATTGTTCTCTCTGTTCTTTGTCACTGTAAGTGAAAGCAGGGGATCATTATTTCTTTTGAACTTGGGGGTGCAGGGTTTGTTTTTCATCCTCTTGCTTTTCTCTTCCCAAAGCATCCTGTGTATCTTTAGTTAATCTGTGTTCTTTGAGTTTAATTTTTTATCTCTGTATCTCGTTCTTTTCTCTTTAGTGGAAGCAGCAAGTCAACTTTCATCGGTAATTCTGGTACCACTGGAAGGAGAAAATGAAGTTGGCTTTGCATCAGGCTCTCATTTTGTTGGCAGCAGGGTTGATGTGAAATCCCTTTTGAAGATATGTAAGAACTGGAAGAAACCCTCAGCCCTTGTCAAAGGGAAGTGCGTGCTGATCTCTCGCTTGCGGTTTGAAGTTGATATTGGGTATTCTGCAGAAGTGATCGGAGTGTTCAAACAGATGGATTCCAGAAATTATGGTAAGTCTGCTTTTTCCTGCTTTATTCTAGTGGTGTTGTTGGGGTTGCTCTTGGAGTGCTATGCATGCTTCAGAGGAGAGAGACTGTGAGAGCACATCCCTCTGAAAGAGCGTGAGAGGGTGTGCTTTGGTGAAGATTTTGAGAGCTCCTGTAGTTCTGGTGTAGTGCTGTACCTCTGTCCTCCACTTTACCCTGTGCCAGGACATGTCCTCTTCCAGGCCTGTTAGCCAAGGTGATATTTTGGGACTTTGCCTGATTTCATTTACTGTGAGGTGGGATGTGCTGATAGTTTGCCAGAAATACAGAGATGGTGCATAAGTTCTTGTCTGGAACGGTCTCATATTTCTCCTACTTTACTGTGGTGTATAATGGTTGCAACTGGCTGAGCAGGTAAGAGTTTACCACCAGCTTCACTGATGTTTTGGGGGCAATTGGAACTGTAGAGCATTTTTGATGCTGACATTCAGATTCCAATGGCAAATACCACTTATTCTGTTGGAACACAGAGTGATGATGTGGCCTGTGCAGTGTCACAGCAGGTCAGTGACAACATGGGAAACAAATCCTGAATCTCTTGTTCTTTGGGTAAGGCCATTGTGTCTTCAGCTGCCTGAATTCACTCTTCCTTCCCTGGAAGTTGTAAGCAGGTGCTATCCAGGGGAAAAACTTTACAGACAAGTCTGGCATTCATGTTACATTTTGGGTATTGGTGAATTGGTGGGTTTTCTCTGGACTTCCTAAGCCCATCATCTGTAGGGTACAGATGGTACAATTGAAAGTGATTGTGTTACTGACTGGTTAAAGTTTGTTGGTTAATAAAGAACACTCAAGCATATTTTTAATCCCTCTTTGTAATGAAGAGAAAGTGATTGCCAAAAAGTTTGGGCAGGTGAGTCCATTAAAATGGTTCATTAAGGTAGCTGACTGTGGCTTGCTCTGGTGATACCACCACTTCTAACTCTCATACTTCTAAGTCTTCTTAAAACTTCTTTTAATGTGAAAGCAAGCAGAGGAGAACCGACTGCTAGACAAGGTAAGAATTCTTTTAAACTATTCCTGAAATGCAGAGGATATAGATGGATAGCCATGTGCTTATGGACAGAGGATTTACTTTTTTAAAAGAGACTTACGACAGTGTGTGTAACTATTGCAGATATGAACACCAGAAAATGGAATTTCCTGCTGCAAGACTATCCCAGACTAAGTGAGTAGCTACGTGTTCCTGGCTGGGGCTGTTTTCTGGGGAGGCAAATTAATTCTAACTTCATCTCCTGGGATAAGCCCTTTCACTTGGGAGAGATAAATGGCTAATGAACCATGAAGCAGGTGTCCTGTTTTGTCAGACATTTACACTGTTTGTCCAAAATCAAAACTTTATAGATGTGTGTTATTCATGTCAGTCCCTTAGGGGCCCATCAGGAGGGTAGCTCAGTTTTGTCAGATTCTGCACTGAATTTCTGTGCTGTTTCTTAGAGCACAGAGATGTATCTACTATCACAGTTATTTTTATTGCTTGTAATGTACAGCAGCTCTACTTGAACTAAGGAGTTGCAGGAGAACAGATTCCTATGTTCCCACTTCCCAAATTTGAAGAGGTCAGCATGGTGGCTGCCAAGCCTTTCTGTACTTAGAGAAATTCAGTCTTACTGATGCATTTGAGCTGCTTTCCCCTTATCCTCAGTGCCTGAGGATAAGTGCCTGTGACTTCCTGAACTGAAATGTAGAACTATGGTTTCTTTTGTTATTTTTTCCTAAAAATTGATGTCACTTTGCAGAATAATCCAGTATCAGCAGCATGCTCCTAGCACATCTGCTTCTTCATGTTTTATGTTAAGTTTGCAGAGTGCTCTAGGATGAATAGCATTTCTCAAGTCCTAAGTATTATAATTATTATTTATCATCCTTGTTGGCCTGCTGTGTTTGCCTTGTTATTCATGTGAGGGTACATGGCTGTGGAATTTGATTGGGGTAGGCTTCAGAAAGATAATAAGCAGGGTGTTGTTCTACACACATCCTTAGAAAATGTGACTGAGTGTTTCAGAGCTGAAATGCTGTTGATCAGAGTAGTTTTTTTTCCAGCATGGGCTCCTTCTTCCAAGGTATACTAAAGCTTGTTTAATAATTGAGTATCTACATGCTCCTATGAGGCACGTCTGAATAACATTGTTGTTATTGAGGTTGTAGGGCTGAAAGCCACAATGTGGGGCCTTGTAGGGATGCCAAATCTTGAAAACAAGTGAGTGTGTCTTGGTGGAGTCTATAATGAAACTCCAGGATTAGGATGCTGACAGCCCCTGATTTCAGTGAGAGGTGATGATCTCACACAACTTGCTAAAAGGGTCTTTTTGTATGTGCAAAGGGCTTAATCCTGTAGTGCATGCTAGGCAGCCTAAGCAAACATTTCCCAGTCTGTCACTCGCAGCCTTACTGGTTACCAGTTGTGTACATCACATGAATTATGTAGAATACCACAAATTTGAGGAAAGAAAAAAAAATTTGTAAATGTTCTTGCAGGGTGTAATTTGTGAGGGCATTTGAGGCTTCTAGCATGTGCCTTTTTGAGGACCAGCATTTGCTTTGTGCCTGTTCCCTTACCTATGTCAAAATAAAATAATAAAACTTTAAAAGGCTGGTTGCCATTTCCAGCAGAGATATCTATTAGCTGGAAACTATTTGTAGAGGTTAATGTCTCTTTGCCTAGTTGCTCAGTCATCTTTCTATAAAGGTCACTTCAGTAAAAAATGTCTGTTGGATGAATCATGCTGGTGTCAGATATATCTTAATCATTTTCCCAGCTCATGTACAGAACAATAGCAACAGAATTATCAGTGAGCAAATTGTAGCAATTATCCTAACACATAGCTCAGTTTGTGAGTGTAATAACAAGCTTGTGCTGTACTTCAGGTGGAGAGAGTTCCTGCTATTGAAGAAGTATGAATTAAACTGGAGAGTTTAGAAAGTTTGGTCATTTTCCAACCACAAATGGAAATCTTTTCATATGTATATTTCTTGGAATTGCTTTCCCCCTTCGTATGGCAGGGGTCCATCCTTCTGCTTTCCTCCTGGAGATAACGAAATAAGAATACCTAATTGAATTCTGGAGGTTCACTTACTGCTGGTAAAGTGAGTTCTTATTTCAGTTATTTTTGCAAACAGAATTGTTTTATGTCTTCCTGACTTCATATGCAAACCAACCACAAAATAAAAATACAAGTTGTCTTGGACAAAAACTGATTATTTAAAATGTTTTCCATATCCCAGCTCACTGCGTGTTTTAAACTACATTTTTTTTTTCATATGAATTAACTGTTGGATTAAAAAGAAACTCATCTGTCTTTTTGGGATGGAACAGAGAAGCTGCTGGAGGGGACTGAAATAAGATTGTCTAGGAGGGCCATTGCCCAGCCACTTTGTTTGTTGTGATGCATGGGTTAAAATGATGAAGGCCCTGGGGTCTTAGCATGATCATAGACTCATAGAATGTTAGGGGTTGGAAGAGACCCCTGGAAATCATAAGAGTCCAACCCCCCTACCAAAGCAGGATTACCTAGGGCAGGTCACACAGAAATGCATCCAGACAGGTCTTCAAAGTCTTGAGAGAAGGAGACTCCAAAATCTCCATGGGCAGCCTGTTCCAGTGCTCTGTCACCCTTACAGTATTCCTCATGTTGAAGTGGAACCTCCCGTGTTCCAGTTTGTGTTGGTTGCCCCTCTCCCTATCACAGGGCACCACTGAAAAGAGGTTGGCTCCTTCTTCTTGACACCCACCCTTCATAAACATTAATAAGATCCCTTCTCAGTCTACTCCAGACTAAACGTTGGGTCTCTCAGCCTTTCCTCATAAGATGTGTTCCAGTCCCTTAACCATCCTTAGCCCTCCGCTGGGCTCTGTAGGATATCCCTAGTATATCCCTGTCACTGCTGAAGGCTGGGAATCACTTTAGTTTGACTGGTAAGGTTTTATGCTGCAGCAGAGGGGCTTCATGGGTGAAACAACAGTAGTGGTGAGGGACTCAAGTGGCTGCCTGTGGGCTGGTTCTGGCCCACAAGCTGCTGCTGTCGAGAAGAACAGCAGTGGACACCAGGTGAGCAGGGAGTAGGTGTTAGTATCACGTCCCTGAATGATGGCTGACAGTGTGCTGCTGATGGTGGTAAGGAGCAGTTTCTTGGTCTTGAGGTGCTTCCTGTTTTCCTATCCAAACATTGTAAGCTAGGTATGATAAAGTGGAGACAGCCAGACCTGAGTGAATTTGGGGAACAGGAGGTGACAAGAATTTTCAAAGTTGGAGATGTTATTCTGTAGGTCACTGTGTCTGGGGTCACTCCTGATCACTCGGGGATGGTGGAGACCTCAGAGGAGTTTAATGCAGAATACCAAAGTCAAGGTAAAGATGCCCCTATCTTCTAGGCTTCGTGGGCTCTTTTGTTCAAATCCAAGCTTTTATTTGTGAGTAAAATGTGCCCTAAAATGCCCCCAGCATGAATAATCCAGCTTCAGCTGTGCTAGTAGCAATCATCTCTGAATGATGGCATCAGACTTTCAGGTTTTTTATAACCAAGTCTAAATACAAGGGGAGGAGATGTGATTCATCATGTGGTTCTGAAATAAACTTTAGGGAAGAGGCCAGGCAAACACCTGTGCATGATGCAGTGTTTTCTTGAGCTGTTTCAGGATAGGAAACGATATTGTTGCTTAGGTCAACAGTTGTGCCCTGACATCCATAATGTAAGTTGTGTGTATGTTGCCCCTTCTGATAATAAACTGCTCTGTTCTTTGCAGTGGAAGTGTTGCAGAGCATCGTGTCAGTAGAAGTGGAGCCACTGCCTGAGGCAGTAGTGCAAACCTTTGCTGCTCAAATACAGAGATCTACATCACAGACAGACATTCCTGATGCTGACCTTTCAGGAGTGGACTCCAAAATTGTGACGAGCCTCATGCCCTTTCAGCGGGAAGGTGTGAAGTATGTGCTTTTTGCATGCTGCTAAGACCCTGTCCCTGCTTAAGAGTTTTGTACTTTATACTGGTGCCCAGCTTGCATTCTCTTGCAGAGAGGGCTCCACATTTCTCCAGAGTCTTGAGCTGTTACACAGGCACTATGGGCTCTTGATTGTTTGGTATGGTATGGGGGGGTTTTGTGGATTTTTGGTTTTGGTTTGTTTGGTTTTTTTGTTTGTTTGTTTGGTTTTTTTTTTGAGTGACACATCTGTTTCCATCTAGAATTCTTCATCATGAGTCAGGAGGAAAGCAGCAATTTTGCTAGTCTTATAAAAGTCTTCAAATGATACATCTCTGATCTCTGTCTTGTGATTCAGTATGTGCCTAATTGTCATATGATTTTTTTATTTTGTAAGGTCATTTTTTTTTCTCAAGTGTTTTGTTGTTGTTTTAGGTGTTAACTACACATGGGAAAGTGCTAGGAAATGGGCCCAGGCCCTGAAAGATTTAAAATTACTGATCGTGTGTAAAGATGAACTTTTAAATCTCCCTGTCCCTATCATATATGGTCATTAGTTGTTGACTTCAAGAGGCAATCCAGGGAAGTCTGTTCTTACTGGTGCTAAAATGGCATTGTTGCTAATAATATTTTCCTAGCTCATCCAGGATGAACTATGGGACAGAATGTGAGTGGTATCATAGAAAGAATATGCTTTAATTAATTGTAAGGTCTTTAGACTACTCCTCATATGAAATCAAAGTCTTTGAGGACTGGGCAGAACCACTCTGTTCAGGAGCTTCCAAACTTTGAGGTGTTTGTGAGAGCTGCTCTCTTATGTTAAGGTGAAGGAGAAGATCCAGGTTTATTGATGAACTCAAATCACTTCAAGATGATCCACATGATAGGCTGGGTGATGAGTTGTGCTCATCTTGGCTGCCTGGACAGATAGTAAGTCATTTACTGACTTTTACTTATTTCTCCTCTCTCTTCTTCCTAGTTTTGCAATTTTAAGAAATGGACGTTTACTTCTTGCGGATGACATGGGCTTGGGCAAGACCATCCAGGCCATCTGCATTGCTGCCTATTACCAGCAGGAATGGCCCTTGCTTGTGGTGACTCCTTCTTCTGTGAGGTTTACATGGGCAGAGGTACTGTGAGCTTGAGCATGTGCAGGTGGCCAATAGAGGGTATGTGTGGTGCTTATGCTGTGTGTTGCATTCTGTACAAGATGAAATTTATGGAAGTTATGTTAAGTGGAAGAAACAAAAATTTTTACTCATTTACAAGCTGGAGTGGGGGAATTGCCTGGCGTGAACTCTGTGATGTGTCTGTTTTCTGCTTTTGGACAGTTTTCTTTTTGTGTCCAGCTGTTCTGTTGGAAAGAGGGAAATCTACAGAAAACATCACCACTGACCCTCTGTTAACTTTGTTCCTGCAAGTCAGCTGGCTCCAAGGGGGCGTTTTACCCATCAGTGTCAAAGACAATAGTTGTATTCAAGCAATTGTCTCTTGTATTAAAGGCCTTCATAGCAGCTTTTGCCTAGTCCTTGGCTGGAATAGAAACCCAGATGCTGGGATTCTCTGCTCTATTTAAGAGGCCCTGTTATCATCATTAGGTGTTTGTCATAATACATCTTTTGGCCTGTCCACTGTATGCTGCTGATTCCTCTGAGTCCTTCATTAATTTTGATCAGAAGCCAAAGAAAACTTGTATGGTTGGGAATTATATCTTGAAATAAATCGCTCTCCAGTCTTGTATACTGAGGCTGTTCAGTGGCCTCAGGGCTAGTGAAATGTTCACTGTGTGAGGAAAAGATGAGCCAAGGTTTTAGGTGAGTAATTTCATGCCTGATCAGGAGAGGGTGGGAGTTTAGCTTTCCCTGGAATGTTGCAATGGTGAGAAGTGTATTGGTTGGGATTTGCTGTTTTTGTGCTATAACAAGGTTTTTGCAGCATCTTGGCTTGTATTTTCATGTCCACTAGTGTAACAAAATGTTGGGTGATAGGAAAAGAAATATTCTTTACTGAACAAGGGATTGATTATCATCATATCTGATATTTCAAAGAACCTTTGACCTCTGGTCAATACCTAACCTGAATCCATGGTTTCTGGGGGGATGATACCTACTGGGAACAATTTGGTGCTTGATCTCCTGAAGAGCTGGGTACCTGCAGCTAAACTCTTACATCTGCTTCAAGAGATTTAAGCAATATGAGGATATGAGGTTTCTTCTTTTTTGGCTTTGAGTTTTGTTTTTTTTTTTTCTCCTGAGTGCTAGATTTCCTCTTCCTTGCCCTGTTCCCAACTCCCCAAGAGGCTTTTGTGAGAGATATTTTGTTAGGGCATTTCTTGTAGAATAATCTGTGTTGCTTTGTGTGTTTGTGAAGGATGCATGTCATAGGAAAGCATGTCACAGAAAAGTGGAAGAAGGTGGAGTGTATTATGGTCTGTAATATACTCAGTTTGTTCTTGCACAGATATATTTTACTGTCATGGAAGAAGCTTTTGTGGTGTCTCCAGAGCTGAATGGCCAGAAATTGTCTGAGCTATCAGCATTTAAATTTGGCTTTCTGGGCTCAGGACACAGAGTGCCTTTATATTCAAGGTACCACAGAAATATAGTAGGAACATGCAGGGTGCTCTTGGGTGAGAAGTAATGCAGCCATGTGCATTTGGAGTTCAGCATTGAAACTTAACTGCCCTTACCATTAATTATTTTCAAAGCCCTTTCGGAGAAAGGTCAGTAACAAGTGAGAAATATAGGATCACTTTTCTGGTGTGAATTAATTGTGTTTATTAAAAAGAGGGGGCAGTACAGCTAGAAGCTTCCAGATCCTTTTCCACTGCTACCAACTTTGTCTAAGTTTTGGCTTAGCATCAGCCAAATATTTTCTTGGTTGGGATCTAACCTTGCCTGCCTGTTGGCCCATTTTGGTGTGGTACTTCCAGTAAGTGATGAAAGATAGCTAATTATTTCTCATAAACTGATAAATGTGAGAAGATCTCATTTAACTCCTTGGGCTGCTGGGTGTGGTTACTGAACACAGCAGAGGGATGATGCTTGGGGGATTTCTAGAAGTGAAGACACAGATTCCATTTCTCATGATTGCTCCTTGGATACATTCTGTAAGGACCAGATCTTGATTGCTAAGGCCCTAGCCAGTTCTCTGCAGAGCAACATCAGCAGAACTTGTATGTTGAGGAGAAGTTGGTGTTATTGAGGACACCATTACAAGGGAAATGGTGGGTGTTCACTAGCTAACAGATGGGGTTGGGGGAGGATATCTTGCTCTGGTGTGTGGAGCATTTCAAGAGGTTGATTTGAATCACTATCACCACATGCACTTCAGCTGTTGTCATAGAGCAGCTGGTGTGTTCTCAACTCGGTATTTTCATTTTATTTGGTTTGTTGATTTTGGTCTTTTTGCAGACTTTTTAAGAAGGAGAGGTAGTGAAAGAGTTTTTATTGATCTGGATGAGTAGTACTTCATCCTCCCTGTGCAGTAAGCATTTTTACTTTAGAGGTCTTTACTGCTTAGAAGTCTTATATTACACAGGCTGAGGTTTCCTGTTGAGTGGAATAACTAAATTTTTCCTGCCAGTAGTGGTCACTTTGTTCTCTGGATCTGAGTATAGCAGGTAATACTACCAGAAGGTTATGCACATTTCTACTACTGCTAAAATTACTGATCCAGTGCCTGACATCCCTTTCAGTGAGGAATATGTTCCTGCTACCCAATCTGGACCTCCCCTGTCACAGCTTGGTCATTTCTTCTTGTTCTATTGCTTGTTACTTGAGAGAAGAGACCAACCCCCACCTTACTCCAGAGTCCTTTCGGGTAGTTGTAGAGGGCATTAAAATGAGCCAATACAGGAGTTTTCTTTGTTACACTGCTTTAGGTACCCAACAAGCTTGCTAAAGGCTAGATGAAGTATCTCCTGCGATGTAGAAATAGTTTCTAAGAGTAGGGAAGACAAAATGGGTATCATTGGGAAGACAAATGGTGCCATAATGTCAGACAAAATGGAGGTCTTGACTTCAGATAAAGCATGGCTTAGAAGTTTTTTAGTGTATTAAACCATATTTTCAGGAATTGGCTCAAATCAAGGTGGACAATTTGACCAAGAAGAGGATGCAAAAATAGTAGCAAGCCATACTCTGAATGCAGAGGAGACAAGCAAAGGACACTGGCACAGGCTCCCCATCCCTGTCAGTCTTCAGGGCCAGGTTGGATGGGGCTGTGAGCAACCTGGTCTAGTGGAAGGTGTCCCTGCCCATGGCAGGGAGGTTGGAACTATATGATCTTTAAGGTCCCTTCCAACCTAAACCAGTCTGTGATTCTATTATTTCTTTAATGAAAAGAAAGAACAGAGCATGTTTGAGCCTCTCTAGCTGTGGAAGGTAGATTTGGCCTGTAGCCTGAGTTGTCTTGTTCTTCCCATTACTAGGGTTGTTGTTTGGGAAGGCTTCTTACTCTTGTGCTTCCAGCTGATGTCTAGTGGCAGGTGGGGTGGCTACATATTCCAAGCATTCATCAAGATGCTCTGTGAAGTGCTTTGGGATCCTGACAGAGGACTGAAGCACCTGAATGCAGTTAATCGTTTTCTTCCTCCTCCAGGCATTTCACAGGTGGCTTCCATCCTTGACTCCAGGTAGCACCAATGTCATAGTGACTGGCAAAGACAATCTCACAGGAAGCTTGATCAACATCATCAGCTTTGACCTCCTCAGCAAGATGGGCAAGCAACTTAAGAGCACTTTCCAAGTAGTTATTATTGTAAGTGGTACACTAAAATTTTTAAGTTAATTGTAAACTGCAGATGGGGTAACTTGTAGTGCACAGCAGAGAATTGAAGTGAACCATTTTTAGGGCTGAAACTATTTTGTAATTGTGACTGTAATCATAGCTCTTCTCACGAGAAGAAGCAGGTGGTTTCTCTACTAGTTAGCTCAAAAAGTTTCAGAGATTAATTCCTGTGTTTATCTAGTAAACCACGTAACCTCTCGATATAAAGTAAAGCATCAAAAAATATCTCCATTTGGTTATGTTCCACTGGCAATCTCCATTAAGCTGCCTTTGATCACTTGTGTAATTTCTTTTGTAAGTTACTTCAAAATCCATTTTTAACCTTTTACAGAGCCATGGTAAAAGGCATTTTTCTATATTTCAGTTATTAAAATTCAAAGCATCTAGTGTTTCAGATGCGGTTGGATCAATAGAGACCTAAAGAGCCTATGTAGCTTACTACAAGTGTTTGATGTTCTCAGTCTAGCTGTCAGCACATATGTACCTGTCCCTGAGAAATGACAATTGGAACATAAATAATCCTGTTGTTTCTATCAGATGGGAATGTGAGAATAGATGGAGTCCTTTGGAGACTACTCATGGGAGAACTGATTTTTTTGCATTTATATATTTTTATTTTCTTCTCTGACAAGGAATTCTATCAGGGTAGAAACTCATATTGTGTACTTTCATATGCTGGTGCTTGGAGTAAAGGTACTTGGGCTCTAGAGCTACTGGAACCTTTTACCAGCTTTTACTTGGCAGATGTTCTTTCTGTGTATCTATATGCTGAAATTTGGAACCTGTATATGTTGTTACAGATGACAGTAGTCCTACTGAGTGCTGAGCTTCTCTTCTTTTTCTCCCAGTGTTATTTTGATGGCTGGAAACATGATTGTAGCTTAATTGTTTATCAGGAAGGGACAAGGCTGTGCCTGTGAGGCTGAGCAGTTGTATTGGCTTTGCATGCACAATTGCTTGCTTATCCACATGTGGAAAAATGAGAATGTACCTTTTGAGGGTGTTGATTACTTTTTGTTTCAAACTTCTGCCTTGCTACAGAAGTAGAAATGAAACCTGTTTAGGGGTGATGTCTTAGGTAGGAGGTTATTATCCACCTGGTGAGCCTGATCAGAAGAACAGTTGGATCCTAATTAGATTTCTTTCTTTCCTTATTGTTTTCATTAACCCCTTATTTAGGGAAGTGGCACTGTATAGGACTCCTGGCTTTGCTGCATTTAAGGGACACACTGGGACAAATGAGTATTGGTGCTGGAAATAATGTTCCTCTTTCCCTTTCCATCTCCAGCCCCCTCCACTTGCTTGTTTGTGGTCATTTGAGATTCATGGCTTCAAGTTTTGATTTCTGTTCCGTTTGCTTGCAGCTGCAGGTGTGAATGTAGGGAACCTGCTGCTCTCCATGGTGTCTCGTCAGTTAGAATTTGATGTGACTGTCCCAATGTTTCAGATAGCCTCCAAGGTGATAGGCTTGTGATATTAGATACTGGGAGTTTGTTCTGTAGCCTGCCACCATTGGACTGTGGATCAGAACTGTCCTCACTTTCATGCTTGTTTTGTTTCAGGATGAATCTCATTACCTCAAGAACATAAAAACTGCAAGATGCCAAGCTGCCATGCCTCTTCTCAAGGTGTGTATGCTGGGTGGCAAGCCTTCAGCAGCTAAGGTCAGGTTTCTCAGTGTTGCTCCATTTACCAGGTTTAGGAGCCAGCAGCTGAATTCTGTTGTGCAAGTGGAAATCCAGATAACACTGTAGATCCAAGAGCAAAATTATTTCTCTGGCTTTAGCAAGACCTAACAAGGGAACTCCAGAAGCTCCCTTGATGTAATTGTATTGCCATGGATGAGTTTTATGGTGATGGGAAAAAAGTTATGTCAAAACTTACTGAATGTATTCAGGAAGAGTAGAAAGAATACAGTAGTGTCATTGTAGCTTGTTTAATGAAAACAATCACTATCATTTACTTCTTGGCACACAAATCCCTGCTGTATATTAAAATAGCATTACTTAGGTCCATTCCTTGGCTTTGGTTTTGGATTCTGCCATGTTACTACAAGCTTCCAATGTATATGTGTTGCTGAGGTTCAGGGCATTCCTCCTGGTTAAATGTACAGAACTAGTAGAAAATGGCAGAATGGGAGGTTACCAAGACAAGAGGCCCACAGAAATGTAAATTTCAATGTATGTCTGTCGTCCCAGGATCAAAGAATCAAACTCCCTGGTAGTCTCCATCAGATTAAAGTTATGAGTAGTTTCAGGGCATTGACAAGTCTGTATGTTAGAAAAAGGTAAATACAGTTTCCTGTTCAGAAAGTGTGTATAAAAGGATTTGATCTGTGATGGCTTTATAGGAACTAACTTTCATATGTAAGATTCTTAATGGCAAGCTGAAGGTGGTTGCCTTTGGATAACTTTGTTGGTGTCTTCAAAGGCCTGGCTCTTGTCTTCTCGTGCCTTTCAAATCACTTCAGGCTTTTAATGTTTGGAAACTTAAGCAGGAGGTCCAATTTCATGAGCAGTTTGAAGTACAACAATATGGGGGGATATCTGAAAACGGTGGAAAACAACAAATTTACCTCGTTGCAAAATGCTTGAAAAGCAGTCCCATTCTTTCATAGTTGGAGCATCAGCTTGTCAAAAGTATTTGCAGGCTGCAAGATATGAGAGTGAAATATGGTAGCTGTTAAGTGGAGGTTAATTGCCTGTATGAGCTTAACAAGAATTTACGGTTTTCTGTCACATCACTGGTCTTAAAGAATTGAAAACTGGTGCTTCTGAAACTAAGTTTGTCTTCTGAAAGCATTAAGAGTTTCATGTTCATATCAGGCATTATCTCACCTGCAAACAGCATACAGTACCAGATGTTTTGTGTTAGATATTTCAGATAAATTTTATTCTCCTGTTTGCAGTCTATAACTTCTAAAGCAAGTATTTGCTTTAATAGCCAATCCTCTGCCCTTCTTGCTTTCCATCGGAGCCATTTTGCTCTAAAAATAGCCCTTCTGGCAGCTTTATCTTGAACTACTTGTGAGTGATGTTGTTCACTACTAACATCACAGCAATGCTTTCATATTTGGCAGAACTGCCAAAATATGAGTTTTCAGCACTTGGATGCTGGATGTAACCACTGTACTCTATCATCTTTATAGTAAATACTCAGTGGGGTAAAAATGGGAGTATTTTACATGATACTTTGAGACTATTGAATAAGAGGCATAGATAAATACGCTGCTGAAGATAATATTGTGCTCTTGCCTGCTTTATGTTAAAAGGATTAGAGCAGTACGGGGGCTCTTAGAGACAAAATAAATCTATCAGTGGGGAAGTCCTTGATAAGTACACTGCTTTTAGCACCTCAGTCCCTCCCTTCAGGTCACAGTGTAAAACCATGGCAGTGCTGTAACCAGAGCTCTGGAGTCTTCATGTGCCTTGTGCTAGCTTTTAAGCGTTACCACTTCCAGCTGTTCTTAACATTAACCTACTTCAAAATTTCTGAAATTGCTGTAGTTGCTTGTATTTCCTACAAGGCTCCCAACATCCTGAAGCATGAAAGCTTAACCTTGAACTTACTTTTGGGGACAGAAAAGAAAGAAAAACAAATCACAAATGTGATCCTTTGTCCCTTAGGTGCTACAAAGATTTACGACTCCGTAATGACACTGGACAGATCCAAGTTTAAATGTTTGAGCTTGAAATGTTTCTGTCACTTCCATCCTTACTTAATGTTTTCTTTTTATCTTGATAGAATCTGACCTGTCACTTCTCCATTTTAATAATAAGAAAAATACAAAAATTGTTACGTGTGTTAAGACAGAACTGCATAATAGTCAGATTAAATAAATATATTCTGGATAACCATCAATTTGGATACTAGTTTTTAATCTACCTTATTAGACAAGAAAGCTGAATCTCCACCTCTGAAATATTTAAACCAGTTGCAGCATTTAGAGCCTCATCATAGGTGTAGTATCTGACATTGACCAATTTTCAAAATAAAGTGGTATTTTTAGCCACTCAGTAGTAATTCATCTTTTCCTGCTCTCTTGTATATATTGCAGAGCAGCAGCTGTGGTATGGAATTATCAGGCAGAACTGTGCATTAAGCATGTAGCCTAAGTTTGTCAGATGGGGACTTCTAAAGATTTTTTAATATTAAAAAAAGCCACACAAACTCTGTGTGTGCATTGCTCATCGTGTGTGGCATTCGTTGTCTTTTGTGACATACTTAGATGCTGCCCTGACAGATCTAGGAATGTTTTGCACGTGACAGTGCAAAGTGGGACCAGAAAGACTTTTTGCTGACTTTTATAATGGCTGGATGTATGCAATGACAATGTTTGCTGCTTAGTAGCTTGCCCCAGGTTGTCATTAGTTCAGAGTAACTATTTAGGAGTGTTGTGCCAAATTTATTGTTGTGTGGACAAAACTCCGAGAGGAACTTACCTTATCTCACTGTTTATATAATTGTAAGCTAAAATTGTAGCAGCAAAATTTTAAGGCCAGATTTCTTATTCCCTTCACATTCCCAGTGGATGTGTAAACTTGTGGGTGTGCAGACCTGTACATGGGGGAGAATGCCACCTGGTTCCATGAGTTTGTACACAGTCTTTGTGCATCCCAGCAAAATTATGGAGGCAGATGGATTAAAAGAATAACAGTTTTTTGTTTTGGCTGGTGGCAAAATTCCTGCTTTTGCGGTGGCCAGTCTGTGCCAGCAGCTGTATGAGATCTGTCCCACACCTTCAGCATCTGTCATGATACTCTAGAGGGTCAGAAGTTCCTGTGTTCAAAGTGGTCCTTTTCTTTTGTTTCCACACACATCAGAGTGCAAATAGCCTGATGCTGTTGGGCTTTGGTTGAGCCACTAATGTCAGGCCTGTTGCTTATTCTAATCCAGAGCTGTGGCAATCAGTAATAAGACCTACTTGCCACTTTGCTGTTTTGTTAAGTCTTGTGATGGGGACTAAGTTTTCCTGGGCATACTGACAATACTGGTTGTTCCTTTTGCCTGTGCCCTGCATCTGCCATCTTCAGAGGCAGAAAAGTGTCATGGTATTACACCCTTTGTATCAATTTTGGCTTTTGCCTTTCAGGATTATACTGGCCCAAAGACATGAACGTTGGAGAGGGAGTATATATGCTGCCAATATCCATAAAATGGCAAAGCCCTAGGGCTGTAGATGAAGAAGAAACAAAAAAACAGAAGTTTTTCACTCATCTGTGGTAGGATCTCTTGGGGACTGGAGTGAAAAAGATTCTGCATTCTTTGGCCAGCCAAAGTGCTGCATGGTCTTTCTTCTTCTGTTGTTGCATGGAGTATTGCAAGGCAGTGGAAACTGGGGAAGGTCCCAATGGAACATGGACGAGTTTTTTGGAAGCACTTTAGGAACTTCTTAGTGAAGAACTAGGTTAGAAACAGAGAAATAGAAGGTAGTATCTGATCAGAAATTCTAGTGGCATAAAATAGTCTTATTCTTGTTGTGGTCCTTATGGGCTTTGTTGCACAACATTTGGGTAATGTTACTAGTGTGATTGTTCCTATTGAGCTGCTGTTCAGGTTAACAGCATCATGCACATCCTGATGTTTGCGGGGTTAAAGGTCTTTGTTTCTATTATGGAAGTCCAAATACATTGTGTGGCTGGAATCTAATACTCTTTCTGCTTGTTTTAATCAAGAGATGCTTAAAAATAATAGAGGGAAACAGGTCAGTGCTGATGGTACAAGGTGAGGAGGGAACAGAAATCTCTCTTTCCAGTGGGAATTAAATAGTAGATATCTTTAGGCATTACAAATCCATATGGTTTGGCTAAATAAGCCTTTGCTTGCTGTCATCTGCTGAGAGAAGGAACTTAATCTTAAAACTGGAGAAGTTGTGAGTATTCAAGGCTGCATCTTCAGATCTTCTCTTACCTTCCAATTTCCTTTCTTTCTCAAAATAAGGAGGCAGTGTAGTTTGCTTCAGTGATGGCTGATCATTGCTATTTGAACACACTCCCTGTCTAGATGCCATTTAAGAACAGGGGAAGGAATCTACGTTTTTGGAAAAACCACTGTAGGACCATCTTATGAAATGAAAAGCCCTGTTTTACCTAAGTACAGAAACAGACTCCTCAAAACATCTGCAGCCCTTTCCCTTTATGTAATTTTTTATCTTATCAGATGATTGTTATATGTTGGCCACTCAGATTTTTAGATTTCACAGGATAAGGTATTTTTATGCTAAGCAGTTCAAAATGACAGTGTAAGCAAAAACTAGAGACAAAAGTAATTGTATAGCAAGAACCAGCCACACTTTTTTAAGAAGTATGTCAGTCTGTTATCTATGGCAGATCTCATGCTGTGAAATTCATTTAATACAGAGACAGTCATTGTATGTTAAGGAGGGTCTTTGCATGTTCAATTAATTCTGTGTGGCATAGCCCCTCTCCTCAACTACTCTCTTTCAAATCAATCGTGTGTTGCATTTTGACCTCTAAATCATTTCATACCATTTCATAAAATATTCTTTGACTTTCAAAAGAGACTTTTGTATGTGTTGTAGCTGTGGAATTAATTATTGCTGATGTAATGTGTGTGCAAGGGTCCTGCTGCAAAGCCACAGCTGTCTTACATTACTCAGTAAACGTGGGCTACAGAGCATGTCTCTACTAGTCAAGTCATTGTCAAAGTTCTCTTAAGCAACTGCACAAGAAAGCAGCTGAAGAACAGTCACAAGGACACATGAGAGTGAGAACTGCATCTGGGGAAGACTAAACCTCATGCCTAAATGCAGATGTTCTGTGTGGAAATATGTATCAACTGATTACAGATCTGGTAAAATGTCCTTTCAGGTGTTCCATATTATTCTTACAGCCCTTAGAAGAAAGAGAATAAGCTCTCAGTCTTGACAGCACAGAGGGTTCAGCAGGAAACAAGAACTAAGCAGAGACTTCTCTGCAGGAGCAAATCTCTATTGGCATCTACTCAAAATGTGTTGCCATTAGAAAGAGATGTGAAGCAAAGCCATTTCCCTCATCCAGAATTTAAGTAAGCCTTCAGCACTTGGAAACTTGTCTTTCCTAGGATTTTTTTTTTCTTCTTTTTTTTCTCTTGGGCTCCCTCTGTCTTTGGTTTTAAAACTGAAAGGAGTCCTTGGGATAGTAAGTTAGACCACCAATGTTCTACACAATTTTCTGGAATAAATTTCTTCGAGTTCTTCAGAGCTTTTGTGGATTTAGTGTCTTTTGGGTTCTTTGTTGCTAGTTTTGTTGGGGGTTTTTGTTGTTGTTGTTCTTGTTTTTTTATTTCTCAAGTAATTTAGGATTATTAATTGTAGAATATGTATCACAGGGTACGAGCTTTCAGTAGTTAAATACCCTATTTGTTCAAAATTAAATTGTGCACTGTAGCAGCTGGAAAAGATTAGAATTCAAATAACCTGTTACTTAGAATTCTTTCTTACCTATTTAGGGATTGGGGAAGGAGCTCAAGTGTTTTGACTCCTGGAGAATCAGCATTGTCTTGTGTAGCTCCTGAGATGCACTCTCCAAAGAGGAGGATCCTGGAGAACGGCATAAAACTTTTCAACACAGTTGGATCTGTGTTTTATTTAATGTGTCCTTGGTCTGTTTTCAGTGAAATTTTCTTGTTTTAGCTTGATTCAGAGTAGAGGCAATCAGGTAAACACAATCAGGTGGTGCCAGGAGGAAGGCGTGAGCTCCTGTTCAGCCCACCTGTGCCCAATTAGGGCTGGCCCCAACTGCGCATGAGAAGAACTGGGGGACCAATAAAAGGTGGGCCTTGAGAAGCAAGGCGGAGGTCAGTCTTGATCAGTCTGAGGAAGAGGCTGAACAGTTTCCTGTTTTTTTGGGGAGTATACGGGCAGGGGTAGCTCCTGATCAGCCTGAGGAGGAGGATAGTTGACTCCAGAGCGTTAGCACCAAGATAGACTAACTGATTCTAAGGGCAACTTCCGGAGTACTGTTCCTGCACCTTGGCAAGAACACCTACTGGACCCCAAAACACTGTGGTCCAGGAAAGGATTGTCTGCAACATTATTTTAAATGTGCTGTTGGTAATTCTATGTTGCCTTTTTACTAGCAGTGGCCTTCTGTTAGTGCAGGAGGAAAAGGTTCCATTTGGAGGTTTCTTGCACATGTAGGACTGCCCTGTGCATTTCAGCAGATTTCTCAGGGTGGTGTCAGTGTGTTCCTTAAAGGTTTCTGCAGGGTATCTAATATTGTCAAGTCTCTTCTCAGTTTTCTTCTGCTGTTTCCTGAAATTTAAAAACTGACCCAATTTCTGCTTTGTACCTTTGTTTCCTCGTGGGATCTGGTGTCTTTTCTTTTGAGGTAGGCACCACTGTCTTTTGTGAAATAACTCACCTTCTGGCATGTCCAAAGGTTTGACATCTCCTTCTAATTAGTTCAATAATATCCTTCTTTTTTTAAATGCTTATGGTGGTGATTGCATTTCCTTCTGGTATGTTTAATAGAGATTGAGAGAGAAGGCAAGTCCCACCTTGATTACCACCTGTATATAAATATCTGATAAAGAGTCCTGAAATTAATTTCCGGTAGCTGATCTGTGAACTCTTTTTTTCCACCAGATTTGGCTGGCAAGTGGATGAATTAGAGCTGAATAGATTTGGGTGACTGGTAGATCACAGTGAAATGATAAAAGAATTTCATTTTCCTTTTCATTTAAATGTGAATGAGCTGTTGGTACAGATGTCACTCAAGAATCTCTTTGTTATTTTAATGACCCTGCATTAAACCATCCAGGAAATTATAAGGTATTTGTAATTCAACTACTATATATGAATTTGCAGCAGTAGAAACTCATAGCTCTCATCTAATAATAGAATTACATCACAATGGAGGTATGAGGGTAGAATTGCATCTTGGAGGCTTCTGTGGATACATTGTAATTTTTTCCTGACTTTTTGGGAGCACCAACTTCAGATAGAGGTTTCCTACCCTACCCCTTCCTGCCTTCTCTACAACACATGTTTTACAGGTTTTTACAAATCGTATATGATTTGTATTTCTTAATTCTTGTTCTACCATTCAGCCAGCTGTGCCTAGACTTACCAGGGCTGTCAGGTGGCCATCTTCTGGTCCTGCTGTCCTCTGGTTTTTGGTCCGACCAAACTGCTAAGCCATGACATAGCTTCACCTTTCTCTCCTGGCTAGTAGAATTTAAAACAAAACAAATCAACCTTCCCCTTAAAAAGACAAAAATGCTGAGGAAGACAGTCTGTTTATGACTTGCTGTGGCAGGTTTGTTACAAGAAAATTTATTTTGGTGGTGAGGATGTACCTGAGAGGGTGTGTCATTTTCCTATGACATCTGATGCCAATTGAAATGTTGAACCAGGTAGAAGATATTAATGTGTCTAGTGGTTAAATGCCAGTTCAGAAAGTAGTGTTATAAAAATTTCTATCCCCTTCCCTTTCAACGTATGGCTGATGAATAAGAAACAATATGATTTGCCCTGCTTCATAATAATTTTAAGCACTGTCCTTGAGTATGTTCATGTACTGAAGGCTGATCTTTGACAGGTGAAGTACTCTGCCATCCAGGGTGCTTGCCCAGTGCCTCTAGGATTTTCTTGCAGGACTGAGGATGACTTTTTAGCAGACTCTGCTTATATTGTAAGCAGTATAATAACAATACTCCATTTTGCTTTCCCAGGCTGCCAGGAGGGTGATCTTGCTTTCGGGAACCCCTGCCATGTCGCGGCCTGCAGAGCTCTACACGCAGATTGCGGCTGTCCAGCCGACCTTCTTCCCACTCTTCCAGTCCTTCGGGCTGCGCTACTGTGATGCCAGGAAGGTACTTCAGTGGGGGAAGCTGCAGACAGGGGCACTGCACATTTGACCAAGATGTGGAGGCTTTTTCTTTCCTTTCTTCTGTCTCATACTACATCTTTTTTGAGAAACTCTCACTCCACAGTAACATTTTGAAAGCTCTCAACCTGAGAAGCTCCAGGTGCTGCAGTGGGGGACGTGGAGTTAGTAATGCTTCTTGCTAAATGATGCTAATGTTAAATCTGCCCCAAAGGCCACCAAAGTAAAAAGCTTAAATAAATAAGTAAATAAATAAATAAATGGCCATAGCTGGGGAAAGGAGTATATTCTAATAAAATCTTGCCCCCAGAGCTTTTTAAATGGGTAGAGTTAACTGTGGGGCTAGTTTCTCGTCTGATTAAGTGACTGTTTAATGAAGTAAGGTCTCTGTTGCTTGTGATTTTTGCATTTTATACCTCCAGATAAGTAAAAAATGAAGCTTTATAGGTAATTTTTATATTCCACCATACTCTTAATTCAGAAAATGTAGGTGGTCCTTAGCATATATTGACAATAAGTTAACTTATTTCTGCCAGCTGCTTAGCAATAGTTTCAGCACAGTCATTGAGTCTAACCACTGCAAGATCTAGGCTTTGCAGGAAGCCAGCATTTGCAGCTGTGGTAGCTAGTGTCTGTTTTTTTGCCCTCAATGTGGGCAATTCAGCTGTGCTTTGATCTGCCATCTCTAGGGCTGCTGTGTGTGTTGGAATGCACAATGCTGAGAGAAGAGCTTTTGTTGCTGCCCGTTGTACAAGGAGGATCCTAGGATCTTCTGTCTTGGTTGCACAGATGCAAAAAGGAGAACCCTGAGTTCTGATTTTGTACAAGAGCCCTCTAATTTAGTTTGCCCTCCAGGACAAGCATTTTGCAGTAAATGTGTATTACAGAATGGCTTGGCAATGTGAGCATGGACCTGGAATAAGTGCATGAACTTGCTTGCTCTTCTCAAGCATTCCATTTCACTTCTTGTGCCTCATTTTCTGTAAGACTGGCCAGTAGCTTCCAGCAGAATGGTTGAAAACAACACCAAATGACCATTTCAGTGCTCAGAAATACTTGCAAAAGAATTGAACATCATCAGTGTATCCATAAAAATAGTTATAGCTGTTTGTAGAGCTTTTTTCCCTTTTCAGGTAGCTACATATGCCAGGTTTCCATAATGAAGATTTATATTGCAGTCTTGTATAAAGCTTTCAAGTCCCCTTTTTCCTAGATCTGAATGTCCACTTTTACTTTCATAGCTGGTGTAGTGTTCTGTGTATGTCCAAATGTGCAGGATAGGTGAGTAATTCATTGGGCTTTGATATTTGTATGCTGATGCCATTGATTAGAGTAAGGCCACTGAGCATGCAGAATCATGGAAGTTGAGTTCTGGAAGATGACAGCGTTCCTGTTAGCAAAGCCCTGCTTTTCTGGCAGAGGATAAACTTGCTGTTCCTCCATCCATAGGAGGAATCAGATGGAGTGAGAGTCGCATCTTCTGAGCTTTATTATCTGTGTTGAAAGATTCCTGTCTGAGCACTGTCCAGAAAGCTTCCCAGAGGGAAATGAAGAGATGCAGTTTAATCTTGTTGGTTTTCTGCAGTAAAAAGGAAAGTTGAATTGCAGTGTGTGAGTCTAAATAGGTTTGGAGTTTCATAAACCCTTTGAGAGTAAAGTTCTGCATGACTAGCTGTTGCTTCAATTACCAGGCATATGGACCTCAGGTAAGATGTCGAACTGGATAAAAGAAATAAAATTGTTTTGCATGATTCAGGTTCTAACAGTGTATTCTGAGTAAATGAGTTTTCACCCTACAGTGAAACTCAGCATGGAGGTTACAGTCTGTATCAGCTTCCCTTTAAAACCTCTGCAGGGTTCCCAGTAAGATTTTGTTGCTGTTTGCCCTTTCTTTACTAGACAGTTGAACATTACTGGTCTTCTCAGTGCTGTCCTGTGACATTTTGCTACAGTGAATGTCATAAATGTGAACCTAGGAAGAATTCGGTTATTTAAAGTAGGGCTGCTGGAAATTAAGAGATGTGGGTGATATTGGAGAAAAAATGAGACTGATGAATATTGGGTTGCCATAGGTCCACTCCGCTGTAAGTAAATTAAAAGGTAGTTTGATCATTGTAGCTGTTCCCTCATGGCTGTAGTATGTCCCTCTTGTTCCTTTTTGCATCTCTAACCTCAGATTGTGTTAGGAGTTACATCCTCTCTTAAGAGCTGTTGTGATACTTTTGCTGTCATTAGTTAAATAGGTTCTTCTTTCTGTCCTGAAAGGGGCAGCATTATAAGTGGGGGGATGTAATTGCAGAGAACCAGAGAGCTGTTGCAAGGCTTTTGGACATCTGTCAGGATGAAAGGTGCTATGTAAAAATGTTTTTGGTATTAATAATAAATCTGTTTGCATTATAAGATGAAAGAAAAATTGATAAACCTGAACTATTGAATTTAAAACTAAAATCTGACAACTTTCTGCTTGGAGGTAATAAATTTTGTGACAGAAAATTGCAAGTATCTGGCAGAAATGATTAGAAAAGGTATAAAATAAAAGTTTGTAATTTTCTAATTTAGCCTCGCATCATCTCTACTCTTAAAAATGCAGCAAGTGAAATGTCACTTGCTTATTTACAAAATATCTCAAGACTATGTCTCAAAATACATGCTGTGAATTCATTTTTCAAACAGGGTGATGTTGGCAAATATTAAATAATTTCTATCTGAGCACATGCTCTGAATTTGTAAGAGTTTGGCAGCTTCTGCTAAGACTGTAATAAGTTTACTGACTCATGTAAGATGCTGTAACACTTTGGGAAGAAAATCACAGTTGGATGCATTTGTTCTGGAATGTTATGGATCAAAGCCAGATGTGTATTTTGGCAAAATAAATATCCCTCTTTTCTTTCCCATAATAGCATATACTAAACTATATTTTAATAATTCTGAAAAGATCATCTTTTTATCACTAGCTTGGTGCAGAACAGAAGTAGCATGTTTCCTTGTTGGCAGATTGTCTCAGCAACAGTCACCATAAAAGAAATATGGTAATCTGGACATTCTGCCTGTATATGGTTTTTAATATGACAGTAGATAATACATTGGCTATGTGCCTTCTTCTTTCAGTTTTGATGATGTTAGCCTTCTGAAATAGAATTGTGCTACATGGACACAAAACTGATGTATCACTTGCTTGTTATGGAAGTGGAAAGTGAAAAAAAGAGGGGCTGCATGAGTAGATTGAGGCAGCCTGAGGAGAGCTTTCAGGCCCTTTAGCATGTCTTGCTCAGCAGCCTCATCAGTGCTGATCCCTGCTACTTTGCTACCAGTGCACTGAGCAGTGTGGGCAGGGGGCTTAGGAGGCTGGGTGCAATACCAGGTGGGTCTGAGTGTGTTCTCTACATGTTCTGCTACATCCACAAATCATGAAGAAATTCAGAAAGGGGGCACAAAGACGGTAATGTCAGCTTTCACCCAGCATACCTAAAACTAATCATAGAATCATAGAATAGGCCCATAATAAATAAACCCAGCTAGATGTGAACCAGCTTTTCACAGATCAGAGGTATGCATCTGCCTTGCATTCCTGGTTTCAGGGAAGCAGAGGCAGTAATACCCACGTTGGCTTTTTGAGGGCTTGCTTAAATCCAGGTGGACTTACTACCTCTACCTGTACACCACTGTGCTGGTGACAGAGCCAAAGGTTTCACTCTACAGCATCCAAACTGGCTCTAGGTTTTGTATCTAGGTTTTGAATTGTTTCCTGCTTTAATGAACCAGCTATGAGTAATCAGACAGTACTGTAACTATGTGGGCACAGATTAAATCAAACAAGTTTTAATGGTGGCTGTAGGTACTAGAATCTGAAGTCATGTAATGGTACAACACAGCATACTAGCATCAGTGCAACAAAGCAATAGAACTGTTATGCCTCAACCCAAAATAGGAATGCTCACTTGGAAATATCAGAGGTCTTAATTGCTTATGAGCTCTTTGATTCCTCCTCTTCCTTCTTGTAGTATGTTCTCATTCCTGTCCTGTCAAAACACCATTCCTTAGTAATGTTACTAACCTCATGGCTGGTATGATTTTTTTTGTCTTATGCACTCTACAGGAGGGTGGAAGGTGCAATGAATACTTTGGAGCTTTTTGGTATTTTACTTTCAGTTCTGTGTTGCAGAAGGTTTCTCTGTGAAGGTTTTTAGGTTAAGCATGTTTGTCCTCTTCTTCAGGAGAAAGACATCTTATCCTTTCAGTCAGCATAAAAAAATGTATTGGTCTCCTGTTCAAAAGAAAGCTGTTTAAAGATGTTTCTTTTGGGGAGTGTACCAATTTTGCTGCAGCCTTTGTCAGCTTACTTGTTTTTCCCTGGAGAACAAATGATAGGCTGTGGAGTTACAAGTAGAAGTGATGAGCTGAGCTAACTGAGCATAGGTATAGTGTGTACACACAGGATCTTGGAGGACAGAGCAGGTTTAGAGGTGAGTGCTCCAAGAAGAAAGGAAGGGTTTGCTCAGGGGAGCCTTGAAGTGATGATACTTTGAAGATACAGTACTTGGAGTCATGTATTTTGTGTCACTATTTATTTATGATTTGGTTGAGTCTGTGCCAAACATAGTAATGGCAAATACAGAATGTGTCAGGAAGCGGACCAGGAGACAGGTCACAGTGGAAAACAGGCAATTTTGACCTACCATTTTACTGGGCATGTCAGAGTAGCATAACATCTCTGAAAGTGTTTGGGTTAAGTGTGTTTGTCCTCATGCTGTTGGAGAAGAGTTGTGTGTCTCTCTGCTTAAAGCCGAGGTAAATACGTCTGTGCAGAACTCCAGTGGGTTCTGTCAGATTGCCCAAAGCTGCAAATGGAGAGCAGAAATGCCTTTGCTGTGTGAGGATGAAGAGTGCTGTGGTAGGGATCCCTACTGTTCCATGTAGTGCTCTTCCCTGGACCTCTGTGGCACTTGTAAGTAGGAAAAAGAAAAATTTACAAATACACTTCTCATGTTGAGTGGATTCCTTTTTACACTTGACTCTTGCTGCCATTTTTGTCAAATCTCTTTTCTTAATGGCCATCAAGTTCTTGCCTTGTCCAGTTTCCCTCTAAGTTTATTTTGCTCTTGGGTTTCCTACAGACCAGAAGTGTCACTCTCTTGTACGTTTGACACTGATAACTGCTTTGATCTTTCACAGATGCCTTGGGGTTGGGACTACTCAGGATCATCCAATTTAACTGAGCTGAAAATTTTGCTGGAAGAGTCAATCATGATCCGACGTCTGAAATCAGATGTGCTTTCCCAGCTTCCAGCAAAGCAACGCAAAATGGTTGTGGTGGCTCCTGAAGGCATTAGTGCAAAGACCAAAGCTGCCTTGGCAGCTGAAGCAAAGAAGATGGCCAAAGGCTACGGAAGTGTAAGTGAAAAACTGTTTTTCTTGTGAGCCATGGGTGTTTCAGGTACCTTTATTTAAAAAAATCACTGGAAAAACAGTCCCCTGAGTTCGAGGAAAGGTCAGACCCACACTTGATGTGAAGGCATAGTGGAGGGCTGCTGAAGGCACAAGTCTAAATGAATGTACAACACAATCAAAACAGCACAACTTTTTTTCCATTTTCTTCTGTCTTGCCTTGTAATGCCATTAAGCCTTGTTGAAGCTGTGTTTTGAACACAGCAGTAGACAAAAAATGTGAACTGTGTATTTTTGCTTTTTTTCATTGTTTTTCTTGTATGGATGGAAAATGCATCGTCTAGGCTTCTAAGTTGCCAGTCCAGTTCTGTAAGGACTTAAGAGTTTCTCTGTGACTATTTTAGCTGGGAAATGTTTTCTCAACTAAAACTACGTTCGTTATATGGTTGTCATCCAGCTTGTAGGACTTTTAGGACAGTAGAGAGGTGTCAGAATTAGGAGTGTTATGTCCACTGGCAAGTAGAAGACTTCCCCCTCCCATCTGCTTTTGTTGTGCATTATAGGTTTATTGTCAGCCTCAGACATCTTGATCTGTAAGCAAGAAGGAGAAAAAGGCATTTCTGAGATTCACACTTACTTATCTTTTCTCTGCAGAAGCAACAGGAGAAGGAAGCTCTTCTCCTCTTCTACAACCGAACAGCAGAAGCTAAAATCCATTCAGTTGTGTAAGCTGCATGTCATTGCTTCATTCTTGCCTAGTAAAATGTGTTTTTTTCCACTGAGAATGGGTAAATGGTGCCTTAGAGGTAATAGTGCAGGGACATGAAGCATAGCCTCAAGCCAGCTTAGAAAAAAATTATTTTAATTAAAATACAGTAAACATTTGCTTCTCTGAGTTCTTAGGCTGAGTAAGTCTTCTGATTTCAGTCCAGATATGGATCTGAACTGTCATTTGAACCATCTAAAATTACTTGGTGTTTGGGACTTGGATCACGTTCCCTGGTATGGACCTTATTACAATTTAAAGTCGGGGGGGAGTAGTGAAACCAAAAGCAGTAACAAAATTCAAGAAAAAAAATGCTGCAGTCCTGCTGCAGCAGGAACCCTGAGCCAAAAAGCTTGGGAGATGAGCCGAGTTCTAGTTGTAGCATGCTTTAACCATGTCACAGCCCCTACTGAAGTTTTTGACTCTTCCACAGAGCTCACATGGGACCTCAGCAGCAAAAGTTTTCTATCACAGGTGTGCTTTTAACTTGGTCTTCTATAGGAATAACTTTCTTCTGTGGCTTTCCATGTCCTTTCATCCTTGACCTCTTGTTGGGATTGCTAATAACACAGAAAGAGTTTACTTTTCCACAGCCTTCTGAATGAAAGGACCAGCTGATGTGTGCTGTGTGATTTCACAGTCTCAGACCTTGCTGCAGAATCTGCCTGTTTGGCACAGAACTGCACTTCAGAGTCCCAGCGCTCGTGGAAGAGTTTCCTTTTTATGTTGGTGAACAGTTAGAAGACATTCTTCCTTTTATGTTCAGTTGCAAGTGTGAACTGAATATAAAACCATGAAATACTGTTTACTTTACTCTCTGGTAGGAGCCAGTCCATTTTTTTCCCCTGCAGTTGAGTACAATTTAAAATACCACTTATTAAAAGCTGCTAATGTACAGTACCATCTAGCTAATGGTTCTGTTCTTTGATCATCAGCATCTCCCATGTCTCACCCTTGATGACAGTGTCTTCCATTGCTTCGACTGAAATAACTAGCTATTTTTAAATGCAATATTTAGATTATTAAGCTGTAGTAAATGGTCAATATGAACCCTTTCAAGAAAAGCTGCTTTTAGGATAACCCGATGCAAGTGTTTAGAGACATTTTCTTCTAAAATAAAACCAATTCTAACTTTACATAGAAAGGATAGCTATATACATATTAGCTTACTGTATTGTGCAAAAGTTAGAAATACAGTAGGGTGAATGTAATTGTGAAGTAGGTGTAGATGACATCCACTTGGTTGGACTGGGATGTTATATTTCAAGTAGGATATAATAAATTGATTGGTACAGAAATGTAGATGTAGGCTGCTGTCCAGCTGCAGTGAAGAAAAATTAATTTCCTGCAGTATCTTTTAGTCTGTAGGAGGCTTGATTTGCTACTTGCATTTTACTGACAATTTTTTATGCTAGCCTGTTTCCTAGTTTCTGTGTATAGATGAACAGTATCTTTGAAATTTGTTGTGAGCAAGCCCGTATTCTCTCAACACATAACTTAAGAGTTGTGGGGTGTTTTTCCTCTTTCATGTAGAGAATACATCCTGGAATTACTGGAAAGTGGGAACAGAAAATTCCTGGTGTTTGCTCATCACAAGATGGTGCTGGATGCAATAGTTGCAGAGCTGGACAAGAAAGTAAGTAATTGACTGAGTTGTCTTAACTCTATCACTATTGCAGCTTCAAAGCTGTTTAACAGCTTCCCAGAGTTATGGCTGGTCAGAGAGTTTATGAAAGTTAGTGGCAGAGAATTTCTACTTGCTGTGCTTCTGAATGTGTCCTTCACTGAGGGAGCTGAACTGTCATGGTGAATGCTGCACAGATGTACTTTGTGTTAGCTTTTTTACTATTTTATGTTTTTTAATCTCCATCATCTGCCCTTGAGCTTGTGAATTTGTAGAGGAGTGGTACTCAGTGTGGACATCTCTGCTTTGTTCTTCAGGCCTTCCTTGGAGAGGGAGAATGTAACTAGTCCAGCTATGTCTGCCCTCCTTTGTCTCTGATGCTTTTACAGTTTTGAACTGGGAAACTGTAATGCAACATGATAGACCCTCTAATAATTCTTCTGACTTCAGAAGTGTTTGACTAATCATTCACAAGAGACTTCCATGGGAGCCCCTGAAGAGTTCTGGGTCATGCTAAGGAGCAGTGTGAAGGGTGGTTTAAGTTAATATTCCAAACTATAAACCACAGCAGTAGTGATGTTTTGCTGCCTCTGTGGCAGCCTCTTCCATTAGAGCAAGGAGCTTGGACACTGCAGAGTTACAGCCCTGCATCACCCAGGTTTGTTGTGGTTCTCCTGAGCCTACCACAGAGCGACTGAGATGTGTAGGGTCCCATCTTTTCCCATCTCAAATAGGGGAAGACTTAAGGAGGTTGAGGTTGTAGCAGCTGTAACATCAGCACACAGGCATTGTTCAGCTTCATACTAAGCCAGTTGCTTTTGCACTGTACCTGAGTTGCCAGCTTGTTGCTGTCCTTCCTGTTGCTCTGGCCTGATGAGACAGCAGTAGACATAAGCAAGTTGTGCACTGTAAACAGAGAGGGGGTACCCTGTATGCTGAGCCCTGTATTCTGCCTCTGTCTTAAAGATGAGGAAAGGTCTTAAAAATACACCTGTTGCCTTTTTACTTTCCTGGTTCTTTAAGGGGGAAGGGAAACAGAATCCATTAAAAAGGGAAGATACAAGAATGGGAACACAAGGCCTCTGAAAAGTATGTTCTGCCTTTTCACAGCACGTTGAATACATTCGCATTGATGGGGCCACACCTTCAGCTGAAAGGCAGTCTTTGTGCCAGAAGTTCCAGTTCTCAGAGAAGCAGGTTGTGGCTGTCCTGTCCCTCACTGCTGCAAACATGGGCCTGACATTGTCTGCTGCAGACCTGGTGGTGTTTGCAGAGCTCTTCTGGAATCCGGGGGTATGTGTCCTGGAGAGCAGAAACGTTGGTGCTTGGGAGAAGATGTAATGGCCAGGACACTTTCTGTAGAACTTTTATTACCTTCTCTGATGGCTTCTTATCTGTGCATCCCCAGGTGCCCAGGCTTGAACCAGTGAGGCTGGTTACACAGCTTGCTGGCTGAAGAAGATGGTGTGAAAGGGAAACGTGTTCCTATTTCTTAGCTTGATAGAGCTCTCAACAAGTCACCCAGCCAAGAGCTGAAATGTCATCACTGCCTGTCATCAGTGCTGACCCTTCACCTCTGAAAAGTGCTCAGTGGCTTTTGGGAACTTGGTGCACCAGATTAGATCTGGGCTTAGTCTGTGTTTGTGGAAGGTGTTAAAAGGAGAAATAGTCACTAAGCACAATTCTCTGGTTCTTATGCTTTTGCTTAGATGTTGCAACTCTCACTTCTTCTTTGTCATGTTTTTACATAAAGATTTTGATCCAAGCAGAAGATCGGGCACATCGCATTGGACAGACCAGCTCTGTTAATGTTCACTACCTGGTAGCCAAAGGCACAGCAGATGACTACTTATGGTATGAAGTGAGAAAAACACTTTGGCTCTCCTGTCACCTGTTTTCACTGTTTGTTATATATGTGATCTAAGGTGCTTAATGTTAATGCTGATTTCCACAGCCTGCAAGGGGAGGAGCAGTAGCTGCCAACTGGGCTGCTGTGAGCTGGTGACACAGCCTGGCCACAGTGGACCATAACTAAGTGGATGACAAGCAGGAGGAATAAAAGTAGTTATCTGACAAAGAGAGGGCTGTTGAGAGAAATTCTGGGAGAGCTGATGCATCTAAAAACTTCACAGCCTCTATATAAGGAGAAGGAATTGTGTTAGATACAGCCCAGAGCATTCATGTGCTGGGGTAAGGTAAAGTGCTAAGTATATTCAAACAAAGTCAACAAACACTGGAGATGGTTCAATGTATTGTGAGCCAGGTCTGAGGAGCAGTCTGGCTGCTGAGTGGATAGTTGTGGTCTGAGGTTTTTTGGCTGCAATGAGAGCTGTCATGGACACTGGTCCGCAAAGCTGGGGAATCTGACATCCAGGGGAAGGCAGGATCTGAGGAATCCTTAGTGCTGCAAGGGAACTGACCTGCAAATGATGAGTAGAAATTATCCACCAGCTGGTTTATTGAAAGTCCTAAATTACATCTTTATTACCTCGTTTAAAGGAACGAATGAACTAAGTGAACTTGTGCACTTCCCAGAATATCATGATGGCAAATAATTATAACCCTACAATGCAGGGATCTGGAAACATGATGCATCACCCATGTTTCATGGGAAGTTAATGACAGTAATTCTGCCTTTATTTGTGAAATGCTGTCCGTGCAGTCATTAATGCTTAATGGGAAGGAAATATGGCTCTTCAGAGGACAGTGGCATCATTTTTAAAGGGAAGAAAAAGAACAAGGAAACAAGGCTATTTGGAAAGCACGTTAATTGTGCTGTGGCCTTAGGTTCTTTCAAAGTGTCCATTCTGCAGGTGCAGCTGGGACCTTTAGGACCAGAGATGGATTCTTCCTCCTGCACTGGGAGGTGCCCTAGAAATGCTGTCTTATTAATAGGAATTACTATTGCCTGCCCTGGAGACTGAATACCGGGGCTGTTGGGCCTGTCTTCAGCAGCATCTTGTTCTGACTTCATACCCTGTGTGCTGCTTCAGTCAATTGGTTTCCCTGATGGATATGTGTTCTCAAAATACAGCCTGTAATCCTCTTTTTGTTATGTAAATTGGATCAATAGTTATTTAAATTGGATTGATTGATATTGGTAAGGGGTTGGAGTAGTTTATCTTTAAAGGCCCCTTCCAACCCAAACTGTTCTGTGGTATCTCAAGGCAGCATATAGTCATTATAAACAAAAGCAGGACAGGTTAAGGAACTCACAAGCTTTGGTAGAAAAGCCATCTTTATACCTGTTGTGGTTTTTTTTCATTTAGACACAGTAAATGACACAGTGTCCTTGCATATTTTCTTCTTTTCAGTATTATCTGTTTATCTCTCCTAGGCCAATGATTCAAGAGAAAATTAAAGTGCTGGGGGAAGCCGGTCTTTCTGAAACCAATTTCTCTGATACAGCTGAATCTACTAATTACTTCCCTAAGGTAATTGACCTGAAAGAATATTGATGGTCCCTGGGAGAGACTGAATGGGCTTTCGCTTGTGTACATTTAGATTGGCAGATGATGGCTGAGCTGAGCTTATGCCTGTTCTGCATTTAATGCCACAGACTAGATTCTCCAGCTCCTCCCAAGATCCACACTTTGGCTTGGTCTCTTGACAGAGAGTTCCCAAACCTGCTACATGCAAGGAGGCATGTTAACCTCCAGAGCACATATATGCATGTGTGTGTGTATATATATATATGGGATATATATGTGTGTATATGTATGGGATATACACATACTCATATCATACGAGATATACACACAGATGTACACTGTCCTGGGGAGTGCCCTCTGACTGTTTGTTTTTATATGGCAATGTGTATGCACATTCTGTCTGTTCTGTTTTCTCAGCCAGATCCAAAGCAGAAGACCATCTATGACCTTTTCCAGAGGACCTTCTCTGAGAAAGAAGGTGACGGTGATGAAGCTTTGCTTTTGGAGGCAGTTGATGCTTGCTGTGAGTTTGATTCTGGCAGTGCCTTGCAAGACACAGAAGGAGAGATGTGTTCAGTGAGTCCTCCCAAAAAGCGGCGTAATGAGGAGTTTTTAAAAGTGTAATGGTGGCAGCAAAGGGCAGCTAAGAGATTGGGTTTTTTATTAAACAAGAGAAAACAAAAGCAATCAAGTATTCTTTCTTGAGTTTGCAAAAATAAAAGACTTGCAGTTTTCTGTATCTCTAGTGTACTTCATCTCAAAGGATGAGAGGGCAGTCGGATGGTGTGGAAGATGTGCAGTGCACACCTGGTAGCCTACAGGTTTTGCAGTCCTGGTTTTGCTGATGACTTGTGTGTCCATGGGCAAGTAGCATGCTGCTTTTTTTCAGCATGTCATCTTCCACAGTTGTTATGTTTAAAAAGCAGATAATGGCTGTCTGTCCACAAGGCTGAACTGTAGTGAAATCTAAGTTCTCAGCAGCTGCAGAGCACTTAACTATCAGTTTTCCATCTCCAAGAATTTTGTCTCTATTTATAGGATTCAGGTCACTGGCAAACTTTGGCCCTTACTTGGGTTCCTCACAAACTGGCTCTCAGTTACTCAGTTTGGCAGTGAGGAAAAAAGATCCAGACAGAAACTGACTTTTGGTGGAGATGGGGTAGAGGAGGGAGAGCCCCAGACTTCTGCGCAGAGCAGTCAGTACCTTTAAATTAAATAGTATAGCTGTCTGCCAGGAGATGTTTATTGCCTGTTTGGCACGTCTGCCTGAGCACGGTGATCTCTGGCCTCATCTGCTAAACCTTAGAACCTGCTCCATGGCGTGTGCTTCTTGTGTCAGTGGATGGTGAAACTTGGGCTCGCTGTCAGGAATTGAGCCTGGCTGCTCAGAAAGGAGGAGGAGGGGTTTTCTTCAAGACTTGAGATTAATTTCCATAGACGACTGAGGAGAGGGACACGTGTGGACTTTTGTAAGAAACCAATTCTGAACTGAGCTGTTTAAATAAAAAGTTGGTTTAAGTTGTTGTTTGCAAGCTTTTGATACTTTTTCCATTTTAGACATCTCCCATTTGCACCTTAGGCTTGAGAAATATGTGATGCAGTGGAAGTATTAGCCTTTTTAATATATCTTTGCAACCACTGAAATACAAGTAATTTTGGGATGCTTCCTTTTATGCTTTCTAGAATGCATCAACTTTGAAAAGGGAAATTCTCATGATGCTTATGGATGAACCAAAAACTACTTCCATAAGACATTTAGGCTGGTATACCAGGCCCTGTTGCTTGTGGCCATTACAGCTCTGTGCAGGTTACACTGAGAATGCCAAAAGCAGTAATGTTACTTGATGCAGTGATTAAAAGGCCTGGTTTTGATCTGTTAGTCTTTATCAAGCTCTTAGCCCTATGAACTGGGAGACCTGCACTGAGCAAACCTGCTCTTTGGTTCCTTCTTGGAGCTTGTGACACAGTTGGTGGCCCAAGGGCAGCCTGATTCCACTTCACAGCGGTGATGCCTCTGCAAAATCTCTACAGGCCACTTTTAATGTGGGCTTGATGTAAAGGCAGATGTCTTTGTTTATCACAGACAGTCTTTTCAGGCATCTCTGCTTGGCTGTTCTTTCTTTTTTTGTGTGTTAGTGTGGTGTAGTGTGATCCCAAATTAATGTCTTTCATGCTTCTCTCTTGGTACTAGAAGATACTTTGAAATGAGTTACTGTTAAGGAAGTGTGACCAGGGAGTACAGGAGAAGATGTAATTTCACAGAGGTACCAGTTAGTTATGTTTTACACCCATAATCTGCAGAGAAGGGTGGGTGGAAAGCAAAATGAAAGCTTACATTAAGCTTCTGGAGACAAAGACCTCTCTTCTGCGGTCGAGGAGAAAAAAGTTGGTGATACAACAGCAGCCAGATAGTAACTGTGAGGTTTTTTCCCTGCATCAAAATATTTGATTATCCCATTTTCAGCAAGTTGTCATGGAAATGCCCTATGGGCTATGCATGCAACATGTATGTGTTTGCTCTCCATTCATGACTGCAGAAGGTGCTTTGGTGTCTGTGCAGCTGAAGAGGGGCAGGACCAAGAATTCTGTGACTGGAGGAAAGGCTTTGGCTCTGGATTTCAGACCAAGTGCTCAACATCTTTTCTTTTGCTCCAACAGCTGGTCAGGAGATACACGTTTTTAAAAACATGTCTGTCTTCTTTAACAGAGTATTGAATCTATTTCTAGGACACATGATCTTTCTAATTGGAGAGAGGGGGTTGTTCTGAGTAAAGGGTGAGGGATGTTTCTGTCTACTGATTTTTTAATTAAAAAAAACATTATTTGTATGCTTGTAGTCATCCCCTATAGGAGTAATTCTCTGCCTCCAAGTAAAGCAACAGCTACTTCAGAATAATATTTTTCTGAAATCTGCTGAAAGTACCTTTGGAGAAGGTAAAGCTTCTGACAAACTTTGTTTATGTTATCTGCATATTGATAAATCCCAGCCTTGTTAGGGAGCAGTGAGAGCAATGCTAGGTGTACTCTTTGTTAGGACCTATAAAATCTTAACTGGCTTGCTGCATGCAGCATTAAAGGCACTTCAGGTACACTTGAGATTCACTTTATCCTCCCTCGTTAGATGAAAAAGGGGAGAAGAATCCTGCAGGAAAGTGCTTTCAGTCACTGTACCAAGGGATTGGAAAGACAATGCAGGCCTTAGCCCGGTTACACCATTAGTCCATCTTTAACATTACGAGGAAGTGGTTGGGAAGCTGCCAGCAGACTCAGCCTTTATGATGGGGGTTGATATCAGGTAGTGTGCAGGTTGCCACTGAGGTCCACAGGCAGGCTCAGGAACCTGCACTGCTCTTGGTGACTCTCACACCTTCCCACTGAAGATGGTACCTCTGTAACTTTTGGGCACTGTCTAAAGCCCAGCTGAGTAAAGAGAAGGACCTATCTTGCTGGATCTTTGAGTGCCTTACTGTCACTTGATGTCTGGTTGTACACCTGCATCTGTGCTCTCACTCATGTTAGGGAAAGGCATGTTCTCAGGAAGGATGCCAAACCAGGAACAGCAGGTAAAAAAAACAGAACAATAAACGAGCATTTCAGACTACACCTTCAAGCACCTGAAACTGGCCAGCCTGGGGCATGCAGGAGTTTCAGGTGATGGAGTGTTGCTGTGAGGCTTTTGGAGCTGTGCTCACCTGTCTGCATCCATCCACCTCAAGTCAGTTGCAAAGGTACGTTTCCTTGGGCAGTGCTGGCACGGGGTGTTGTCTGAGGGGCTGGTTGTTGGCAAAACTGTAATAGTGCTGAATACTGCTGGTAGATGAAGGATGTAAGGTCACAGGGACTGTAGTGTCATGGTGAACTTCAACTCAGTGGGTACAGACTAGAGAGCAGCTGTAGATCCTCTGTCCTGGATGTGTTGGCTGACAATTTTAATTTGGGGTTGTGTTGTGGGTGGTGTGGTGGTTTTTTTTTTGTTTTTTTTTTTTTTTTTTTGTTTTTGTTTTGTTTTTTAGGAAATAGTCACAAAGCAGCCATAGGAGCTTATGAACTTTTAATTTATTTTTTTTTCCTTCTAATATGTTGGTATTGGAGATGTATCCTGTGATTCATCGTTATGATGAGGATCCGAAAAGGGCAGATGGATTCCTAGGATGCACTGAATGAAGTTTTGACTCAGCAGAGGGATACACAAATAGCGTTGCCTAAAGCCCTGCTGAGACCTCATCTGGAGCAGGGCTGGCTCACCAGCGCTGGGAAGGACCCAGTCAGATGGGAGGAGAGCTTCCAGCAATGAGTGGGTAACAGAGGGCATTAAACTGTGAGCATTCAGACCCTCAAAGATGGAGCCCTGAGGGACTCTGGTGTCTGTCCACGTACATCTCCAACAGTGCAGACCCCAGCCAAGGCAGAGCTTTAGTTATTTATTCATGTTACTTAAGCAGGTCCCAAGCAAGGGTCAGAGCTGTTGTGGGGCAATGCAGCCAGGGAAGGAAAAAGCCTGGAAAATGACCTGGGGAGTGTTTCTCCGGGTGCGCTGGGCAACCCCGGCTCCCTCCTGGCGAGAGGGGCTGAGCTGCAGCCAGCTCTGTGATTCAAAAGTTCTCGGGCTAACCTGACCACCCAGATTCTCTTGGAACCTCTGATTTCTGGCTGGTGTCTTTTAAAATGAGAATTCATCCTCATTGATTTACACACACTCATATGGAAATACATATGTATAATTTTAGTCCTTCTGCAGCTCTGGTCTGGTTTGCTGCTCCTTTCTTTAGTTCTGACATCTACCTGTTTTATTCTCTTTAAAAAAAACAGGTGCGTGAATGTAACTGCTCCTCTCCGGTTCTTCCTCCTTGGGTGGAAATCCAGGAATCAGAGCTCCTGTCCCGCATCTCCCACCCGGCGCGGCTGGGGCTGAGGTACCGCTTGCGTTTCACATTGATACACGGTGCGTTCTGATCTTCCCGGCATCAGACTGTGACCGCGCGGCGCTGTGTTTGTTTTACGGCTTTGGATAACCCCGTTATCCCGGGATAAAGATACAGAATTTCCAGCCCGACCATAGAGCTCAGCACCGCCACGGTGCAGACAGGCTCGCTCCTCCCTCCCCCTCACTTCCGGCAGCCACAGCTCGTAGCGCCTGCGCAGTTGGGGTCCCTCTCTCCGCGTCGGCGCCGGGCAGGAAGATGGTGAGCGGGGCTGGGGCGCCGCGGAGCATCCGCCGCCATCCGCCCCCGAGCTGCCGTGCTGGGGTCCCGGGGCGCGGTGAGGGTCAGGGCGCTCCGCCCTNGGTGACGGGGAGGCCGTGGAAGGCAGTAGGGGTCCCGGTGAGGGGCCGGGCTCGGGTGTAGAGTGGAGTGCGCGGTAAGGAAGGGGGTGGCGGTGCCTGGGGGGCGGCTCTGCTGGCGGCAGCGTTCCGTGCGAGAGCGGCGGCCCCTGAAGAGGGACGGAGCTTTGGTCATGTTCGGCTGCCCGGCTGCGGCCCTCTGCCCCAAGGGCCCCGTTTGCAGCTGGGAGGCGGCGGCAGCGTCAGTGTCTCAGCGTTTCGTAACTATCACTGTTGATAGCGTCGGGGGGAGGCTTTGGGGGGGCTGTAGGGCCGCTGAGCGCATTGCTGTCGTGTCGGGAGAGGAGGGGGAGCGGCCGAGGAGATGGGTTCCCAGTAAAGTTTGAGCTTATTCTGGTTTGCTCCAACAGGCTAAGCGCACCAAGAAGGTTGGGATTGTGGGTAAATATGGGACCCGTTACGGTGCGTCCCTTAGGAAGATGGTGAAGAAGATCGAAATTAGCCAGCATGCCAAGTATACCTGCTCCTTCTGTGGCAAGGTGAGAAACTTCCTTCCCTGAAGTGGTCTGTTAACTTTGTTACTGATGCTAGAGATGCAGTGTGATGCTTTGGTAGTTTTTCTGCTGAATAGGTAACTCTGTCTGTTTTGAGACAATGATTAGTTTATTGCACGTTTTAGGCTCCTATTAGGATCCTTTATAAAATAAAAGGAGATTGGTGGTCATCTCACGTGTACATTAAGTGCTAGAAAACAAAAATTAGGTTTCATTACACAAAGTAGTGAGAAACGTTGTTGTGCTTTACATTTTAGGTATCTAATAAAAAGACCTCACAAAATTAGAACACCATGTTTATTTTCTGATAACTAAGGTATGGCTTGAGGTGGTTTGGTTTTTTTCCTTCACCAGCTCTATAGGTTACCTGGAGGAGGAAAAGAACTCGCTTTTCTCAGTTACAACTTGTGGTTATAGTTGCTTGCTTATATTTGTGTTCCATATGACTCTGGACGAGGAAGAATTTCTGACAGGAATTTATCTTACTGCTCATATAGTAATTCACTCTTCAATAGTTTTTTTGACTGAGAGGCCCATCAGTTTGTGCTTTGCTTAGTTAATTTTTACTGATAAGTGTAAAGTAGGTATCTTTTGGTGGCTGGAAGCTTAAAAACATTTCCATCTGAGTTTTCTTATTTTCAGTGTCTCATGCAAAGCGAGAATGTTGATAACCCATTTGCAGGGCTGTCTAAAGCCAGTATAGGCCTAGGCAAATCCAGTGCTGTCTTTGAAAGGTGACGGGAACTTGCCTGGGTGAAAGAAGTTTGGTGCCCACTGCTCCCTCTGTAGGTGCCCTTCAAAGTGGGTCAGGTTTAGAGCATCTTGGGGGGTTCTGGTAGCACTAATAACAATGATGTTACATTGGTCATCAAACCAGGGGAGAATGTTGGTTTGTTATGACCAGGTAACTCCTGACTTATTCTCCTTCAGAAAGAGCTGATTTTTGATCATGTGCTTAGAAATGACCTACTTTGTGTTTGAATGAGAAAGTGTTTCAGAAGGACTTTCCCTGTTCTGAGGAATCCTCATAAAGACACTCCCTGGTCCTTCCCTGTCTTAACTAGGCTTGTAGGTAATGCTGTGGTGTGAGACTGATATCCTCACCTGCAGCTTGTTGGATGACAGTAAAAGTTCTCTTGGCTTTTTCAGCTGATGTAGCATGCCAGGGGTTCTATTAAATAATTTATTTTTATGTTTTTTTACAGACCAAAATGAAGAGAAAGGCTGTGGGTATCTGGCACTGTGGATCCTGCATGAAGACAGTTGCAGGTGGTGCCTGGACTTACAAGTAAGGAAATAAAGCAGCTCTTATCAGCATTTATTCTGATACAGCTGAGTCATAATACAGGTTTTTATTTAATGTTTTTTAATTTCAGTCTACTAACTATTAAGTAGATCTGTCTCACATTAGTGTTATGTGTGAGGTTTTTGCCTGCAGTGTTAAAATTTGATTGGAATGGATCAAATTGGATTTGATTGCTAATCTTCCCAGCTTGTGCAGCTTCTGAGGACATTATACTTTATCCATCATATTACTGCTGCTGGTTTTGGTGGGTCCCTCCAAAATTTCTTTCTCTGGGCTTTCTCAAAGTAGCTCTTTTGTTCTTTAAAAACACAAGCTCTGCATCATTTTCCAAGCTTCAGATAAAGAAATTGAAACATGCAAATGCTGAAACACTATTTTCTGCCCTGGCTATAGCAGCATTTCTTACTGAAGATGTAAACTGCAGTTGTTGCTTCATGAGTTACTGCACTTGGGCCAGTTTTTTCATGATGTTGGAACAAAAAGACCAGAGAGGGTGGTCGGTTCATTCAGCTGTAGGATGGAATCAACCATACTGATAACACCTGACAGCTCTCCCTCCAATCTATTCTCAAAAAGGGCTTCAGCAGCTTCTGATAATTTGGCTCTCTGGTCTGGGGATTATTTGATGCTATTGAGTGTATAAAAAAATTGTGTAACGGAACTCTTAGATCTTGTTTCAAAGACTAAGCAGCATTCTTTTGTGGTTACTGCAGCAGCCTTTTTAGTTCAGAAACACAGATACAATGGGCAAAACCAGGCTTAGTCCTAGGAAAATTATTTCTTTCTTCTTCTTTTTTTTTTTTTTTTTTTTTTTTTTTTTTTTTAATAAAAAAGCACTGAATCATTATAATCCTTACTGCAATGGTGCTCTGGTAGAGAGCACCCCCCCCCAGTTCTGGTAGAAGGCAAAGTTGTCCCACATGTAACAGTCAGAAGGAATCTGAGCCCATGTGGTGCTTGTGTGCAGTCGGCACATGACTGGCTAATTGGGGATGAGAAGTGGATTGTGAACTTGAGTGCTTCTGTGGACAGCAGCCTGTGCTTTCTTGTGAAAATCAAAGGGGAATTAACTCCATGTTAACAATGCAGTCGGGCAGTAACAACTTGATTTGTGCTTTCTCCAAAAACATTGGTGTGGGTTGTTCTTCTACTGCCTTGTGCAGATGACTCTGTTTCTTCTTCCAGTACGACCTCTGCAGTGACAGTGAAATCTGCAATCAGAAGACTGAAGGAATTGAAGGACCAGTAGAAGCTGCATCCTGTTCTCCTTGTGAAACATCCTTTTTTTTCCCCTCTGTCAAGATCTGTCTTTTTAACAATAAAAAGCTGATAATGGAGTGGAATCATGTTCATCTTCCTGCAAAATGTCCTTTCTGTCTTGCTTTACTGTGTTTATTATAACTACAGAGACAGTAGTGGTATCCAGTAGTTGAGTGGTCCTTGTTACTGATGAAGCCATTAAAAGCCAGTTCCCTTCCAGTTAATTGCATGCTTTGTTGCTTAAATGTGCTGAGGTGAATCAGAGAGCTGGAAGAAGCCTGGTGCATCTTGAGTTGTCCTTCATGATTTTGCCTTAAGGAATAGAGTAGAGCTGCATGAGTGGAGGCATGGGCTGGAGTTAAGTGGGGAGGAGAGAACATGGAAAACATCACTGCCTCTTCCTAATTGCTGCTGGAGAGAGCTCAGAAGAGTAGGGTGTGTATTGCAAGATGAAGAGGATGAAAGAGCACTGTGACTGCCATGGGGGGCAGAGGTTGGAATGGTACAAGAGCAGCAGCTGTCATCTCTTATGTAAGTCTTGCTAACTTTCCAGCCCCAGCTATGGGTGATAGGTGTCGTGCTGTTCTGTTGTGTGCAGATCTTGAGGTCAGTCCACCTGAATGCATCCTGGCTTTCACCTCTGGCATTTTTTAGGGCTGATGGTAGGCTCCCATGTCTGTACATTTTAAGTTTCTAATCTAAAGCCAATCCTCACATTGAGCAACTCCTGTAACATTCAGTCTTGAAGGAGAAGCTGCTGTTTGAATTAATAATTGCCTCCTCTGAGTCATCCCTGATTTTTTTTTTTTTTTTTTTTTTTTTTTTTTTTTTTTTTTTTTTGTGTGTGTGTGTGTCTGCAGCACCTTTCCCATCCTTGCCAGTACAGGTCAGAAAACAGGAGTCTTGGTAATAACTGGTAGCTGCTGCAGGAAAAACAGTAAGCAGGTTTACATAGCGGTTGCTTTCTCTTGCTCCAGCTTAAGCTTCAGATGGATTTTGGTAGTGATGAGCTATGGTAATTGTCATTAATGAGCCTGACATCTTTGAAAGTTAGATCCAGAACTGGACCTAAGCAGGATCTTTTTTTCTAGATGCGAAACATCTATGGCTGAGAAGTTTGCAGTGTCCCCAGACTTGTTTCCTGAGCTATTTTAAAAAATTATGTGCTGTAAACTTCTCTTACTGTACTAAGTGCATGTATTCAGGTATCCAGTGTAATTCATACCAACCTGCATATGGTACACATGACCTCCCAGCAGTCATGAGGTCATTCCCTAGGACTTGTAGTCTGCCTTCTTGGGGAGAGATGATGCACATTCATATATGGACATACCTTTTCCAGCAGGGGAAAGCTGTGTGACAGACTTGAGGTGGCAATGGGTGGCTCTCCTTAGTAATTTTTGAGTATGTTGATAAACACCATCATGGCTTTCTGCACAGGTTTTCTGTGAGCAGGATTATGAGCAAGCCCATGGCTTCAAGAAACTGATCTCTCACTGTTGCTGCTGCTTTTCTTACATGACCACAGCAGTGTTCTCTACATACAGACTTCCCAGCTTGCTCAGGCTGACTGCCCTAAGCTCTGCTGTTGCTTGTCCCAGATTTCTTGGGATGCTGTCTCCAGGCTGCCTTGAATTCTCAGGATGTTCCTGCTCCCTTGGGGGTGGTTGTGAGCTGATGTGTGGATAGCTGGAACAGTTCCTGGAGACAGTGTTTCTCCTGTTGGCTTCTGCTTCCCCAGAAGGTAGGGTGGAAGGTGCATGGGGATGACTTCTGCTGTGGGGATGTCACTGCTGTCTGAAAAAACAGCTGCTGCCCTCTCTCAATGAGTTTATAAAGGTGCTGCCCCAGACTTTGGGTTACCTTCCTGCACAGGTTTATGGTGTGGTCCAGGAACTGCTTTGTTAGGGAAACCTTGAACAAGAAGGAAGTGCTGGGGCGCCTGCAGTGACTGGATGTCCAGAAGCAGCTCTGTCCTGCTTGGACCTCCAGGAAAAGGGGTGAAGTGGATGGGGGGGATCTATTCCAGTTGCCAGCTTGTGTGGAAGTGAGTGAGCTCAGGAGGTATTGGCTACACATGTGCATTGCCTTAAGAGAGTGCTTAGGAGAAGGTTTCAGAGCAAGGATGGCAGTTACTAAGCTGGGGGAAAAAAAAAAAAAAAAGTTTCCATTACGCTGCAGATGTCTTACTATAAAATGTGAGGCCGTTTGTTGGGAAATTGTGATGGAACCACATGAGCACTGATGACTTTGCCTGCTGCTCCATCATGTGACAGCATTTGTTGGTGAAACTCGATGTGTTTGCAGAGTTTCTGTGGTGCTGTGGCTGTACTGCATCTGCCTCTGGAATGTGGGTTGCTCTGCAGAGGTCAGAGTTTCCACTGGGAGGCACTGTGTGGTCAGTCGAGGCAGGGGAGGCCCGACAGCTTGGAAAGAGCACCTCAACTTCCCCAGCAGCTGACTTGGTGAGAGGTGGGACTGCTGCTTTCAGTGAAACTGTAGAAGAGTTCCAAAACTCCAGCACCATCTGCATGAGGTGTTTTATTGGAGCAAAACTTCACAGGGATGTGCCGTGATGTGAGAGCCATGGCTGTGGCTCATCTGCCACAGGAAAGTCACTGCTGTGCCTCTGATCTGACAGAAATGGGCTGCTCAGTCTGTGGAATAGCTGCAGATGTGCCCTGCTTAGATAGGTCTTGCTCTCTTCTGGAATTCCTGAACTGCTAAAATCAAATCTAAATTGTAAGCTGGTGAGTATGCTCCTAGCAAATTTTGATTTACCTGCTCTCTTGGAGGCTGGTAGCTGTCTGTGACATCTGCCATGTGGAAGTGTGTGTTACCAGCTCTTGCTGCTTGGGAAATGAGGGCCCTTCACAAGCAGGTGAGCATTTCTCTGTGCTTTGCTTTTTGTTCTTGACTCTGTGTGCTTGGGTCATGTTTCCATGTACCTCTCCCCTCCCAGATCTGGATGCTGAGAGATAACTGTACACCTCTCTGCTTTCTTCATTAATGCAGAGGTCCTAATTAAAGTATGAGCTTCTAATTAAAGCCTGCTCAACTGCAATGAAGTAGCCACTCATTAACAGGTGCAGAGCCTATCTGTTTACCATGTTGGTATCCCAGGGTGGTTGTACAGCTATCTTAGCTGAGGTGACTTCGGTTCCTGCTGAGGATGTTATTAATCCCCTTTGAGAGTGGTATTTGCATAGGGTAGAAGATGGGCAGGGGGCAATAGGAAGAGAAGATAAGGATGTGGGATGATTCTTATCTTGATCTGGACTTCATGGTCCTACCTGCATCCCCACTTGGGCCACACCAGCTCCACGGCTTCTCGTTTTCTTCCAGGAGTGCCGTGGTACCCTGGTCTGCTCCTGAGCAGGGGCTTTTTGTGGGGCCGAACGTTCAGGGCTGCCTGTTTCGGCATGTTTCCTCCAAGTGAGAGCAGGAAGGAAGGAGAAGAGGGCAGTGGGAGCTGAGGGATGCTAAGGAAGGGGAAGAGGGCAGTGGGAGCTGAGGGATGCTGCAGTCGGAGCGCTGTCAGGTGGCAATGCTGCGAGCGGCCAGCAGGCGGCACTGCAGCTCCGCCGCTCGGTGTTCCGTGGCTGCTCCTCGGCTCTGTCTCCCCGGGTTCCCCTCCCACCCAGGGGCAAGGCCCTGCTCACCTGTAGCTGCTTAGCTCACAGCTCCACGCTTTCGCCCCAAAACAGACCGTGACAGTGATTTTAATTGAAACAGGGATCTGTTCCGAAAGAGATCAGGAGGTAGAAAGAGGAAATGGGAGGTTGGAGATGGCGGTTTTGTGATCACCCGTCACCTCTCACAGAGCTGATTTTGTGTCATTGCTCTGCCCAAAGTCTGTATTTATCCTAGGAGAACTTGTTACATCAACAAGTATGTGATTTGACCGGGTGTGACCCTCAATATTTGTTGTTTCCTGGGGGAATCCAAGGTAAAACCAGGGACTCTTAGCAATTTTATTTACTGCTTTCATTATGCTTGTTGATGAACCTCAGTCACGAACCTGGATACCATTGTCTTAGGTGCTATAGAAGAAAGAGTGCAAAGTGCTGGCACCTGTCTTTGAGGGTGTGAGTTTACATCAGTTTCTGACCCATCTAACTTGCTACAGCTATGGGAATTGGAGGAGTCTGATGGAATCAGAGATTTCACTCTGACTGACTACACATCAGTAGATGTGACTGAGTAGGTTGGTTAATCTAGGCTGCTCTTGAAGAGCAGCTGGGAAGGGGATCTCTTTCTCAAAGTAATCTGCCAGTCCCATGGGATTTTTTTTTTCTTTCTTTTTTTTCCAGGATTGAGGTTATAATCCAAGGGAATGGTGGCTGTAACATTAGTGGTGGTTCAGGTTCAGGAGGGTGTTCAGGAGCCTGAAGGAACTTGGAAAACAAAGATTAAGAGGACTTGAGCCAACTGTCCTCATTCTGATTTTGCTCTTAGGCATTTATCTCTTTCCAAAAGAAAACAGTTTCTTTGGCTTTACCCTATTTGTACTCCTGCTCCCTGACAGCCTGTTTGGTCTGTAGCAGATCATGATACAAAGCCCTGGGGGGAATGTGTTTGTTTGTTAAGCCACATGTTGGTGTTTAGGGCTCATGGGGATGAAAAACCTCAGCCATGGGCATTTGATTGTCCCTTCTACGCAGCCCAAGTTAAAGGAGGTGTGAACTCAGCCCATTTGGCTTTGTGTCTTAGGGATTTGACTACAATAGAGGCTAGTGTGATGGGCACGAGGCTTTAAGGAACATATCCCAGTGTGATTTTTAACTCCCATGAACAGTATATGTCTTGGCCTTACTGGTTAGCTGCCTTCACCCTTGTGCTCAATCAGGTGCTGCCCATTGGCTTCCCATGCTCCTTCATGCCTCTTCCTGCATGCTGCTTCACGGAGAGAAACAAGTGACCAATGCAGGTGAGTTACCTTCCTGAGGTAGATATACCCTGTCCTGAGAAAATTTTCCAGATCTTTCCCTAAGGAGAAAGGAGTTTTAGTGATGAAGTTTACTGCCAGCTTTGCATCTCGGAGAGAATCAGCCAGGATGGGGTTTGCTGTGACTTGTAGCACTTTGACAGGCTGCAAGTCACCATACGATTTTACATAATCCTCCCAGCTTGCTGCTCATCTTACCTGTTCAGCAGCTCCCATTGGGAAAACAGCATTGCAGAGCTGGTGGTCCATCTCCCATGAAAGAAGCAGACAGGTGAAACCATACTGCTCTGTCAATGCAGCATGGCTCACAGGTTGGGGTTTTTTTGAGAAATTATTCCTCCAAAGGATGCTACGAAGTGATAAGCAGTGGCATGAGACTGTATTTCCAGTGGCTTAGGGTGACAGAGAATCACATGCTTGAAACCCACCCCAGTGCTCTGGAAGTGGGCAGCTGCCATCAGTAACATATTCTTCCTCTGAGTATTCGATCCTTTGTGGATGTCTCTTGAGGCTTGGAGTGTGGTGGACTTCTGGATGTGCCTCAGGTGCCCTTATTAGATGCCTGGATGCATTTTGAAAATGGCTGCTTACAGAATGTCTGATCGCTATTCCACATATTCAAAATGTGTTGTTTTTTTTTTCTTCTCTTGACAAGGCTTTGGCATGCCTTGGATTGCTAAATATACTTTCTTCTTGCAAATTCTTGGCAGGAATGTGTGTAAGGAATCATGCCAGGCAGTCTCTTCAAATGTTAACAAGCTCCCCGGTGCTTCCCAAAAAACCCAACCCTTCTTTCTGTTGTATTTCTCTGAGCATATGAACTATGGCAGCTCTGCAAAAATTTTTTTTTCTAACCAGAGATGAAAAAAGTGCTTGTTTGGTGTTCAGGAGTTTGCTGCCACTGCCCTGCTCAGCCTCCTGGAGCTCCTGTTGAGCTGGAGTTTTGGGGCACGGGATGATTCTAGAAAACCTATCCATTTCCTGTCCTCCCTTGCTCAGTTTTGCTTTTTCTTCTGTTTTTTTGCAAGCCAGGCTCTGTCTTTGCATGGCAATCACAGATTTGATGTCTATCTTTCAATAGCCTTTTAGCAAGTGAATGAGGCTGTCCTGCTCCCCTTTTGTTTCCCCACCCAGTGCTTAGGCTGATGTAGAAGCATCCCTGGAGGTGGTGCCTCCAGCCAGGCAGGAACTCCAGAGCTTCAGGCCCAGGCTGCCTCTGCCCCAGGCAAAGGGCAGTGCTACTCTGGTCTCTTAAACCATCAAAGCAAGGAAAATGGGGGGAGAAGCCAGTGCAGCATTTCAGAAACCCCAAAGCCTCCTTAAAACAAACCTTCTCCTAGGGCTCTGGCATCCATCTGGCTGCAAACTTCCCTTTTGCTCCATCAGAGCCAATTGCTTAAGGGTTTGGAGAGCTGAAAGGCTGTCTTTCCCTCGACCTTTGTCCGTATCTTGTTTTTTCACCTGTCCTCTCTTACCTCCTGACCCAGAGCAGGTAGAGCATTGCTGTGGGAAGGTGACTGAGCTTCCTGGTGCACAGCCAGGGGAAGAGTATGGTCATCCCTGTGGGCTGTAGGTCTGGGGGCTTTGCTGGCAGCACACCTATGCCTAATCTCCGAGGAGGCAAAAGGGGTTGGAGCTGCCTTTATCAACATGGTCACGGCTGCCCCTTGCTCCTGTGGCAGCAGAGGAAGAGCTGGCTGGGGTTCCTTATTTTTGAGCAATTACAAGCACAATATTGTGAGGGCTGGGGCTTTGGGCTGCCCTTTTATAATAAGAATTCTGTGAAAGGTTCCTGCTCTGCCTCAGGCATCCTCTCCTGGCCTTCGGTGTGTGGTGGACACACCTTGGGAGCATGAATTTGTCTTTGGGATGTTGTATCCTCTTCATGCTCTTTCCCTTGTGGAAAGAACTCATAATGAGGAGTGGGGGGTGATGTGGGGAAGCTGCTGCAGAGGAAATTGAGTTGTGGGGCCACAGAGCCTGTGTTCATCATGCTACAGCCTGGGATGAGCAGAGGGCTGGAAAGTTAAGGGCAGCCCTTGATACAGAGATGATACTCAAGGCAACTGGAAAAGTAGTCCAGGTCATGTGATGTCTCACTGCTTTTCCACTAAGAGGCTTCTTGTTCACGTTCTCTCTGCTTTAAAAGTTGTGTCTTTGGCCTTGAAATAGGCCCATTAACCTGGAGAGTGGGCCCTCATAGATCTTGTAGCTCTCCTATTAATGATGTCTGTGGGTTGGGTTTTTTTTTTGTATGCTGTTCACCAAAATGGAATATTTTCATCTTTGATTCAGTGGGCTTTTCCAGAGGGACCTCTGTCAACATCAGGGAATATTTATTTATAACTCAGGAGTCTGATTTAGGAATTTGCTCTGTGACCCCCCCCCCCATTTCTTTGATTAAATCTTGTAAGAGGAACATTTTGTTCTGCAGTCTTTGCCCACCCTGAGACAAATGTCCTGTAAGTTGCAGCTTTGCTTTCTCCTTCAGGCACTTCTGGAATGGCTCCAGTTCTTTGAAAGTGTGGATATAGGACAAAATTCCTCCAAATAAATATTTCATGGCAGATGCTAAGAGCTGGACCAAGAGGGCATTTGATTTTTTTCACTGATTATAGTTCTTCAAAGTCACCACCTACTACTGCACCTCACCTTTGAAGGGAGAAAGTGTGATATGCAGAACAACACTGTCTGCAATATCCCAGATGTGAGGCCAAAGTGATTGCTTGAAGGTAGGATCTATCCTGGTGTCTATCAATCATCTGTTTCCATTCAAGCTGTTGGATTTAAAGCTATTTTTAATCTCAAATCCAATCCATTACAGTAAAGGGCAAATCTGTAAAGGGGAACACTAAAAAAATGCAGAATAGACCCAAGACATGCAAGGGAAGAATGGGAACAAATAAACAATCTAGGCATTAAACAGCTAATTTTTAACCATAGTCAGCTGAAGATGTATTATTCTTTTTGCATGAAAAATAAGAAATAAATTAATGAAACTTCTTGTATCAAGCAGAAGTGGTTATTCCAAAGTAGGTCCACAAAAATATATGCCATGATAATCAGATGAACTTCAGATGAACACTATGCTGGTATAGTCAAAGGAAAAGTTAGAAGATGATCAACAATCAGACATGGAAAACTAAAGAAACTAGTTTGTGATCTGAGTCCACCAGCAGCCTGACCATTGCCAAGAGGTTTGCTTTGGATTATTATTGCTGAATCAAATTTTAGCAACTTAAGACAGTGATGGTTTTTACAACATGGACCTTAAGCACTGGTAAGTCATTTCACATTGCTCATGTGGAGAATCCAAGGTGGCAGACATGGTTATAGAACTGCCAGTTGCATTACTTCTGTTTCCAAATGGTGAGGGTCAGTGATCAGAGTGGCTGTGCATGGGTTACTTTATTTGGGCAGTGTACTGTCCAGCCCTTTACAACTACTTTCCTCCCTTTTTTCTTTTCTTTTTTTTTTTTTTTCCTTTTTTTGGTGTGTGTTATCACTTTACATGCACCCTCATCGAAGATGCAAGGTCCTTCAGACATGGAAGATCTTCTTTCTTTGCCCAACTGTGGAGAGCTGAGTACAGAGGGTCCTGCAAGCTGCCTTTTAACTCTGTTGTTCACCTGAAGGATGGAGATCATAGAATCATAGAATGGTTTGTGTTGGAAGGGACCTTAAAGCTCACCTAGTTCCAGCCCCCTGCGTGGGCAGGGACACCTCCCACTAGACCAGGTTGCTCACAGCCACATCCAACCTGGCTTTGAACACTTCCAGAGAGGGGGCAGCCACAGCTTGTCTGAGCAACCTGTACCAGTGTCTCACCGCCTCACAGTAAAGAATTTCTTCCTAATATTTAATTAAACCTGCCTTCTTTCAGTTTGAAACTGTTACCCCTTTTCCTACCTCACTATATGCCTTTGTAAAAAGCCTCCCTGTAGGTACTGGAAGATCACTTTAAGGTCTCCCTCAAGCTGCCTTTTCTTTAGGCTGCACAATGTCAACTCTCTCAGCCTGCCTTCATAGGTGAGGTGCTCCAGCCTTCTCATCACCTTCATAGCCCTCCTCTGGACTTGCTCCAACAGGTCGATGTAGTTCCTCTGTTGGAGAGCCCAGAACTGGACACAGTACTCCTGGTGTGGAGCATGAGTGAGCATGAGCATGACAGCAGAGTAGAGGGGGAGAATCACCTCCTTTGAGATGCTGGTTACACTTCTTTTGATCTTTCTGTGGTGACCCATGCCTTTCAGAATACGTTTTAGGTGCATGCCCTGCCACCACCACAGAAAGATCATACCTTTGTCAAAGGGAGAACTTGCCATCACTTTCAGAAAAAAAGAATAAATGAGAGAGATTCTGGTTTGTGGTCTTGCTCTAAATCAGCTACATTTTTAACATTCAGAAGCCAACAAAGATGAAAGACTCCTGGTCAACCTTTCTATTCCCTTGGAAAAAAAAAGTGCAAAGACTTGATAAATATTTTGCATTAATAAATTCCATTTGTCTTGTAAAACAAAGTTTGCCAACTACCCAAGCAGGGAAAATATTTTACATAACTCTGAGTACAATGTCTAAAAGGTTGCTATGAGCCTGGTTTGAACAACTCTTTCCACAACTCAGAATGTGAAGGAATGCTAAGCTTCACCCAGGCTAGGGCCAAGCTTGCTGTGTGTGTTTTTCTGCTGGCTGGCTGGTTGGTGTTATTGCAGTGGATGTGGCAGTCTGTCTGCCTTCTGGTGAGTGGAGTGCAGCAGGTGAGAGATGGGCCATGGAAAAAGAGAAGGAGGCATGAATGTGGCCCAAAAGCTCTTTGTGAACCCAAAACAATGTTCCTCTCTGTGCTGTGGGAACATTGCTATAAAAGGCAGGAAAAGCACAGCTGTCTACTATTTATTGTTTTGTTACTAATTTTTAAGGGCGATGGTGATTAACCAGTGGAGCAGATTCCCCAGGGATATTTCTTGGTCTGGACTACTGACACATTCTAATTCTCAGGACAGGGACCACAGCACAGGGTCTGTCTAATGGTTTGTATCATTCTGCTCTGGTTTTGCATCAGGTTGCAGAGAGGCAGCATGTAGGGGAGCTGAAAAAGGATTTTCTTGCCCCTTGCCAGCCCACACCCTTGATCTTGGGTAGCTTTTCCCAGAATAGAGAAATACGAATTGCTGTGGGTGGTAGAGGGAGGGGGGCACTCAAGCCTGAGATGAGCAGGGTATAGCTAAGGTCTGTCTTCAAATGACAGTCTGAGGACCCCTCAGGATTTGGCACTTGGATAACTCCAAGCCAAGCATGCTCTTTTTGCTTTGTAGGATGCATGTCCTCACAGCTGACCAACCTCCCTCCACCCTTCCTATCAGGCCTCTGCCAGTCTTTCCCTACATTATCAGCTTGGCTTGCAGGACCTGGGGTTGTTTCTATGCTCAGTTTCTTGAGCAGTTTTCAGTCCATCTCCTCATCATGTTTTCCTACTCCCTAGAAGATGAGCTGGCTGTAGCTTTTTATATGCATATACTTCTCCTTGAGCCTCCCTTTGCCCTGGGCCATCAGTCATCAGCCAGGCTCTCTTGGAGGGCAGAAGCCAACCAAAGGCTCCTAAATCTCTGTCAGTGCCAAGACAAACCAATGCAAAGTAAAATACTGAGCAAATGAAGGGTGCAAAAACTCTGGGTGCACGAGAACTGTCTGAAGCTCTGCTTCTACAGGCATTGAATCCCCCAGCCCTGCTGCCTGGGATACACGTGCCAGGGAGATATGCCACATGGGAAGCAGCCATTCATTCTTGGGAAAGCATCTGAAACCGTTGTCTAAGGATTTATCCTGAGCTGGGGTGAAAATGTATTTGTGAATCCCAAACAATGTCTCTTGTGGAGCTGTGGGAATGTTGCTATAAAAGGCACGAAAGGCCCAGCTGTCCACGATTATTGTGAAGTTGTTGGTTTTTAACAATGAGGGTAATTACCCATTGGAACAGATTCCCCCTGGGATGTTTGTTGGTCTTGAGACGTTAAACTATGAGGTCCTCTGAGCAAAGATGTGTCTAGGGCAAAGTGTGCATGCAGCACCGAGAACCACAGCGCCTTCAGCCAGCTTGGGCAAACCAACTTCTGGTTGTGCTGCAGCCGTCTGGGAGGACGCATGTGGGCAGACACCCTGTCTCAGCAGAGGGGTGTCATCTCCCACAGGGGCAGCAGTAAGTCTTAGGAAAACCTGGAGAGCTGGATAGCCCTGAGAGCCTGAAGTCTTTCTCAGTTTCATAAGATTGGTATTTTACAGCAGAACGTCTTCAGCCAGACTATTTCTAACCAGTCCCTAGCTAAGAACAATTAGTATTTGTTTTAACAGTGATTGAGGCTCTTAGGAAAGAGTTTCAACAGCTGAAGGATCAGACCTTGGTCACCAAGGGTGGGGTTTTTGTTTCTTACCCCCCCTCAAGAGACTGTGCAAGTGCCTTCTCTTTTAGAAATCAGTTTTGGAACAGCTGGAGACATGGCACTAAAATACATCTCTGGACAGAAAAGCAATGCCAAGCCTGTCCACTGATTTTTGTAATGTAGGACACTGCTCCCCTTGCTCTGTCTGCAGTCATGCAGACTTCTTGGCATCTAATTAATAATTTGTAATTAAGCAGTGGCTCCTTCCTTGCATCATTTCAACACAGTTGCCAAGTGGAAAATTGAAAAGCAAGAGAGCCAAAGAAACAATGACAACAACAACAACAGCCAGAGTTTAAAGTTCTAGGAAATTTCTCTACGTGAGGTCAAAATTTCTTGTGCATTCAGGGGCTGGGCTGCTGGCTGGCAGGTGCCTGTAGTTAACCTGGCAAGGCCCTTTTGTTTCAAAGCCCTCTGCTCCTCAAGCTCCTCCTGTTTGACTGGAGTTTTCTCAGTCCTAAAACGTGAGTGTGTTTGATGAGGGGGAGGATGTGGGGAGAATGCAGGATGAGGGCAGGTTGAAGAGAAGTCAAATGTGGGTGGCTGGGGAGATGACAAATGCTTTGGGGGGTGGAGGCAGCAGGGAAGGGTGGTGAAGTTGAGCTCCCAGGACAGGGCTGGGAAGAGGATGGGGTGACACAGGGAAGGGATTTGCAGAACAAGAGAAGGCTTATAGCCAAGGGAGACCTGGTGCTAACTTTTCTGGATCTTGAGGGACACACCACGAGCCTCTCCTCCCAGTCTGCTGGCCAACAGATAGACTCTGTGTGGCCTGTTCATGGCACAAAAGGGCTTTCCTCTGGTTCGAGGGTTTTTTAGGGCAGCCCTGTTAGAAAACAGTAACAGTAACATCTTGTGAGTTAGGTTTTCCACTCTTTTATGCTGCTAGCCCTGGGGAAGAGCTGGGGCATTCAGCATTGTTGGCACAGCAAGAAGTACCACAGCTATCAACAGCTGAACTGAACACTTGGGGGTTTTGTGCTTCATACTCAAGGTTGTCAGAGGCAGGAGGAGAAGAGGCCCAAGGGAATACTGGTGTTCAGAGCACTTCATGAGCCTTTTCTGCTTTGCCTGCCTTTTCTCTGTCTTCTCTCCCTGGAGGAAGCCTGTGGACGCACGTGCTTTGAACTCTTCCCATTTACAGTCACAGCAGTCTTCACGAGGTTGGCAGCTCCAGGATTTGTGTGGCTGGAGACTCTCTGTGGGAGGCAGGCATAAAAAAATCAGCAGTCTCAAAAGCATGATCTTTGAGCAGGCTGAAAGATATGAAGAAGGAAAGGCTTTTTGAAAACATTTTTTTTTTAACTACAAAAAAGATTTTGCTGTTAGGTGAAAGAGCCTCATTGGTTCCCTGTATCTGTGGCAGACCTGACAAGCGATGGCTGCAACTGCAGCAAGAGAAACACAGGTTAGATGTTGATGACCCAACATCTGGCCAAGTAGATATGATTAACCTTATTTTGAGTCAGGATTGGAGCAGAGACCTCTAGAGGTCTGTTCTGTGGTAGAAACAACTTCCCTCCAATAAAGAAGGGAATAAAAGAAGGCCATGTAGTGATGAAGTGATGTGGTAGTAATGTCATCTCTGAAAGTTTCAAGATGGAGATTAGGCTAATGCCCATCAGGAGTACTTGGGTAGAGCTGACACTCTTTGGAGGGGTAAAAGCAGTCTGTCCTTCTGAGATCACTTCTGGCTTTGGCTTTTAAAAACAGTAAATCCTACTTTCAAGCACTTTACCCATGTCTGAGGGTACTGGGTTTTGCATCCTCCATTTCTGCTTGGAGGAGCCTGAGGCTTACAGATATCTGGCATGTGAAAGATGAACAGTTTCATGAAGAAAAATGCTGTTCCTCTGTGTTCACCCTCCTGGGTTTGGGGGGTTTTCTAGAGGGGAAAGGAACCGATGGTGTGGATGACTCATGGACTGTTTCTAGATGATCCAATAACATGGGTTGAATCACTGAGCAAACAGACAATGCTGTAAACCGTACTCAGAAGTCTTAGCCTCCTTCCTCCACTCCCATTTCACAGTTTTATTACTAAATCTAAGCCTGGGGAGGTATGTTTAACAGCACTCATGTATCATCAGCCAAATCTCTTCCTCTTTGCTCCAAGTCTTTGTACACGAAGCAATGATGGGGGGCCTGTAGCTTCTTGCAGTTTCTTGCTTCTGTGGGCTGAGCGTGACTGAATGGCTGCGGTTCTGTGGATGAAAAAATGCCTCACACCCTGCTGGCATCAAAAAAGGATTACTGTTCCCCTGCTTAATGCATTTGTTTAATGCCTGTTCCATGAGGCTGTTTCTGAGGCAGTTTTCCTTGCAGAATATATCTCCGTGTGTGCAATTAGCCAAGAGACATTAGCTTAATGACTTCTGCATGCTTGAGTTAGGCTCAGCCCCATCTTAGATTGCTGCCTTTTCCCTCACCTTTCTCCCATCTGAAGACTTAATTCTCTGCAGCACAAACTGCTCTGTCATGCTCATCCTGAGGGCTGGATGCAGGCAGTGTTTCTTGCTGGTCCCCAGCTGAAGAAACCCTGCTATCACACATAATTACCACCTTGACTCATCATGAATTTTATTGCTTTCCCCCCACCCTGCCTTTTTTTGTTGTTGTTTTTTTTTCTTGTATTGTAAGTTTGATTTGCTCTTTCAAAGCTATTGTTTCCAGCCCTGTATTCCCTGTGGCTCCAGAGGACTGCAGTGTATTCATGCAGGAATTACTGCGGCGGGCTCTGTGGTCTATTTTGTACAAGAGTTCAGACTGAGTGATCGTTTTGGTCTCTTCTGTCTAGTTTCTGAGCTAATGGCTTGGGCAGAGGGAGAGAAATATCTGGCCAGCAGGCTGCATTGTTCAGGAGCCTGGTGCTGAAGCAGAGTCCTTCTCCAAAATGTAGGTCAGCAGTTCATTTTGATGAACTGGTTTTCTCGGTCATCTTAAGCGATCCCCAGCAGGTAGCTGAGCAGTGGCTCAGGTAAGATGAAGGGACACTTATCACTTAAGGTTCTGAACAGTGCTAGAAGTTTTCAGGACTGCAAGAAGTATCTACCTGTTGAAGCCATAATAGCTGTCAGTGAATTGTGCCGATGGGCAAATCCTTCTACCAAGCTTATGTCTAAGCTTAATTTGGCAGTTTTACTGCTATACCATAGATTGTGTTATGCTTCTGTCTTCCAGACTGAAGAGCACCTGTCATATTAGTTCTCTTCTCCATGTGCATAATTATTGTCTCAACCACATCACCCTGGGATTGTGTCATTCATGGTCTGAAGGGTTCATGTCACACCTTCAGATTTGAAGTTATATGTCTGAATCTGTCCTTCCCCTCCATCTTTTATTCTCAGTCATTTTATTTTCCATATACCTCAGCCCCAGTTCCAAAACTCAGCACAACAATCATGTCTGCAGAGGGCACTGGTAAAAGACAGGCTCCTCTTTCTCCACTTCTGGCTGGACTGAAGCTTGTAGTGGCTCAGCTGTCTGGCCTTTCCTCTGGACACAAATGGATGAAGTTTCCAGAGCCCACAGTGTGGAGTTATTTGCAGTGACCAGACCTGCACAACAAAACTTAGGGAAAGAAAGGCAAGCAGACCTGCGTATCCTGTAGGCTTGCTGATAGGTAAAAGCATGGCCAGATAACAAATTTGAACCAGATACGGTCTGCCTAATGCCTCCTCTGTCCCTTTCCTTAGATGTGGGTGCAGGAAGGGTGCTGTATGTTTTGAATAACACTAAGTCACATTGTCTGCATCTCTGGCCTTGTGAAATGTTTCGTTTAGTCTGTGAAGTGTCAATATCCTTTCAAGTTCCTCCTTCTTTGCTCTACTCCCATGAACAGGTAGGGTCCTTGATGTCATCATCTGTAGCTTACACTGAGGAGAGACCTGTTCTCTCTCCCTTGAAAGGAGCTGAGGTAAAAAAAGGTGTTTGGGTGGACCCTGGTGGGAGATTTTCTTCAAGAATTTCTGTCTGGGTAGGATGTGTGTTCCATGTAGCCAGCTGTTTTGGAGAAGGTAGTTTGCGATCCCAACTGGAGCCATAGGAAAGTGACAGGTTTATGGGTTTTGTTGGTTTTCTTCAGCAATTTGCACTTCTAAAGTAGATTTGGCAAGGCATCAGCTTCAGACTTGGCAACAGGAGGAACAATCTGAATTAATTTACCTTATTCTGGCTTTAAAAACTCCAAGTTCTATCAGTTTATTGTCATCCTGGAAAGCACTGTGACATTTTTCTTATTGCTGAATACAATATTCCTATTAAAAAAAAGTGTCACTCATGATGTTTTTTGATGTAGATGGATATAAATCAAATGAATTCTTTTCACTGATGCAATTAATGAGCAGAAGGAGTGGGGAAGTTGTTAAGCTGTTGCATACTGCAAATTAAGGCCTTCAAGAACAACAACAAATCCCTGTCTATGATGAAAAGAGCAGAGATGTCAGTCTTAGTTATCTGGTTATAGGATGCACGTTCTTTTACTGACAGTTTCAGAAAGAGCTTGACAGGGTAGAAATACAAGAGTATCAGGTCCTGTAGCTCCTATTGAAACAAACCAACGCGAACTATCTCATCAGACATGCTTCTAATTTTCTTACAGGAATTGTTTATCTATGATGAAAAGCAGTCCTTTTTGTGAAACTGAGCATTTCAATAGAGCGCGTGTCTCTCTGAGGATTTTTTCCTTAGCTTTTTTTCATGGGAAACAGATCAAATAACTCCAGTGCTGAGGCTATTTTCTTTTAAAACAAATTTGTGGGCCTTTTTACTTCATCCTAAATCAGAGAAACTGTAAAAAAGAGGTGAAGGAAAAATACATTTTTTAGCAGGGAAAAGCAACAACATTTAACCTGACAAGATTTTTTCCTGACTAGCTTGGCTGATTGTCCATTGAACCACTCTTAATAGCCTTAGAGAGAAACAAAACCTCTATGCTTAGGGGGCAGCAAAGCCCCCTGCCTGGAAAGTCCCTCTCAGATATCCTGATGACAGTGCCACAACCTTGCTAGTCCAGTGCTATAAGCTCACCAGCTTAACTCACTCTATTGCCAGCTGCTGAGACCCAAGCCTTGGGGTTTTGATCCTGTTGGGATTCACTTGCAGAGACGTGAGAAACCCCAGCTTGCATGTGAGCTCCGGTTTTTCCACACCTCCAGGGGAAAGAGGACAAGGAGAGTTGTCACAGGAGATGGGCAGGGAAGCCACCACCAGGAGTGCATGGAGAAGGGACAGGACTCTGGTCCTTATCTGCTCTGGACATCTTCCTCCCACAGAAGGCATTGAAGGACATTGCTGTGCTTATTTTTCAGGTCTTGGTTTCCACTGAGGACATGGGCTTGGGTTTGCTGTCTGTGGCTCCGTTGCAGCCTCTCCCTGACCCCTGGACCAAACTACTGCAAAGAAAGATCCAGACAGATCCCATGAAAAGGACTCTTATGTCTTTTCCCTTTCAGACCTTGAAGACAAAGCTCCATTTGGCCTTGAGTCCACCTTAAAATAATGAGAGTTGTATCAAAAGCTGGGTTTATCCCTTCATTTATTGCACAAACCATCCTGATCTCTCTGCCTTTCAGGCCTTTCAGTAAAGCTTCACAAGTGTCAGACATTGCTGGCAGGTGGTGTGCCTGGCTTCACTGCTGCCATCTTGTTTTGGATTACCAGTGAAGAAATAACATCAGACATAAGTGTATATGTGCACAGGTAATTTCCCCTCCCACAGACACCACAGGCCAGGTCACCCTTGTCCTGACAGGCTCTCTCCATTGGGCTCAGAGGGACAGAAAAGGTAAAAGGGATGCTCAGGCTGCAGTGGGCCAAGGATGGAGGCCAGCTGCCCCCTGCACAGGCCTCTAGGGCTTTAACCTCTAGACCACAGTGCTCAGCTCCTTCTGAAAAAAGGACAAAGCTGTTCAGCAAAACTGTGAAACTGAGGGACTTTGGGGCTGAAATGAGTCCAAAAGACATATTAACCGGCATGAGAGGCCTGTGATGAAATAGCTAAGGTATTGATGCAGCCAAAGGCTTGTGATGAATACCAGGAATGCCCATGTTTACCCAAGAGGTCCCAAAGGTCCCTTGTCAGGAACATTGTGATCCTTAAAGCAATCTTAAAAAAGTTAAACCATGGGGTTAGGGCTCTGAGAATAAAATCTGGGCTAGCATGCTCACTCAGCTGCTCTGACCTGTTAGCTGATGAAATGCTATTTAGGAGCTTTGTGCTGAGCCTTGTGCTTTTTAAAAGGCATAGATATTATCCTCTGTGGCTTGTCACCCAGAGTCCTCTCAGGTGAGGGTGCCCACTTATCCCTATGGATGGCATAAATCTCCCACTGTGCCCTGTGACTGTGATGCAGGTAACCATGCTTAATTCTTATTTTCTGATGAGACTCTGTCACCCAGTGACAGGAGAAATCCTGAATGCTCAGGTACTACCTAGTGACATAAAAAGTACCCTTCTAGTACTTTGCTGTTTCTCTCCATCTCTCTCAGCTGCTGAAGGAAGGCCACGAGATGCAGAGCTTGGGCTAGTGCAGGCTAAACTATCATTACAATTTGACTTTTGCTTCTTCACCTTGTTGGCTTGTCCTGCTACTTCTTTAATACACAGAAGTCTCGGAGATGGTCCATCAGTGCTGAGCAGAGCTGGGCTGAGAGGAGAAGTGATCTGGTTGGTGGCTGCTGAGAGCAGACAGTTGTTGGGTGCCTGAGCATAGAGATAATCCAAGATGAGCAGGATCTGCCCTATGTTGAAAGCCAGCGTGATGGCATAATAAAAATTGGAGTTGGCACTTCCTGCATAAATCCACAGATGCCAGAGGACGGGGAAGAGGAGGGAGCAGTCAATGAGCATACACGACAGGATAAAGATGGTCTGAAGGAATCTGTAGAGGCGGCTCCAGACTGGAAGGAAGTCTTATATACAGTGTCTCCCAATTATATGCAATGTCTTCCACAGTGGGATAGGACCTGAAGACAGAAATGATTGTGATTTTAGCTTTATAGCCAAGGGAATGATGTAGAAGAAATTGATTTGAAACAACCAAGAAGAACTGAAGACACTGATTTGAAACACACAAATGAAGAAAAAACTGAAGTGTTCAAACATCTCTGCAAAGAAGTACCAGAAAAGGCCAATATTGGGTGTCAGATCCGGAACAGAGAGGATAAACCCATAACAGATGTAAACAAACACCATGACAAGAAAGAAAACAAAGCATATTTGATGGATCTTCCTCTAAAGGTGCGTCCAAACTAAAGGCCTTCTGAACTGTTTTGAGGGCTGTACCCACCTTTTATAAATCATTCACTTGCCATCAGGCATCTTTTTGACCCATGCAAGAAGGACAGTACCACCACTGGAGTGGGCAAGTCCTGTCTGTCCCTAAAGTTACTACACTGCTCAGCCCTTTTCTTGGTGCCCTTTAACCTCTCTGTCCCTGAGAATTTGTTCTGTTCTTGTAGGTACTTTTTCTCATTCAGGATGCCCCTGTGAGGAAGGGCTGGTGAGGGTCTTGTCATACAGCTCTGGGCCCCCTGGCATGAAAACGTTGCCACGCTGTCACTATTTTGTGCACCTGATGTGATAGTCCTTACAGCCATTCTTTGCTATGACCATTTACAAGCCCTGATTTTAGTCCAAAACAAGCTTCCTTGAAATAAAATCATAATTTTCCAGCCTTCCTGTAGAAGCCAAAAGTATTTGAAGTTGGGCTGGACTGGCCTAAACACAGGGTGGGGAGGGAGTCAGTAGGTTGAGGACATTTTAATAATTAAAAGAAGAATGTGAAAGGAAGGATTAAATCTGGTGGTTTATGTGTATTTATTGAGTCACTTTATAAGGTGCCTTTTGCAAAATATCTTGAGTGCTACATGAAAAACCACAAAGAAAAATATTTGAAAAATTTGGACATGAAGCCAGTGTGTCCCAGCATACAGCCAGGCAGCAGAGGAGAACCTGGCACTGGGAGTAGTTCTCTAATCACCAGGCACCAGCAGAAGGAGATCTGTGTCTACAGGACAAGATGAGCAATCAAGGGAAGGATCTGTTCCCGGTGGGCCAGCTGGTCCTGGTTGGGTCATTGTGGACAGCCAGGAGTACAGGATGGCTCAGGCCACCAGATCTCCTCCAGGCAAAGAGTGTTGGGATGAAAGACTTTGTCAGAGACAGGGTTACAATGCCAAGCCAGGAGACCTGAAGATGACCCACTGCAAGCCCAGTTGATGTTCAGTCCCCAGGACCAGGGCTGCCCAGATGGAGAGCACACTGGGGAGTGCAACCATTGCTCCTCCTGCACTGCCCCATCCCTGACACGGGTGCCCCTGGACCAGTTTCAGGGAGAGGCCAGTATCATTACAGTAATTTCACCTGGCCACAGCAGGAGTCCAGATGTTTGTCATGGTCTCTGTTATGGCATTTTCTTGCTCACAGTTGAAGGTCAGCACAAGTGTTGTCTCTGGCACACTGCCACACTGACAGCGTGTTCCTGAGAGACATCCTGAGCTCCCCTTTCCAGCTGCAGGGCCCTGCTCAGCCTTGCCAAGGGGCTGTGAGTGCTGCCCCAGGGTGACTGCCTCTCCAGAATCTCTGGGAAGTGTGTGGGACACCTATGTGGTGAGGAGCATTCTAAAGAAGGTTGTTAATGAGAGTGCCTTGCAGTCACAGGTAGCTCTTGAATGGTCGACTGCTTTTGGACAGGTATGTGAAAAATATTCTGTTGAGGGTTTAGCTGAATTAAAGAGCAGGTAAAGACCTGAGAACAAAACTTACACCATTATGCACCTTCCTCAATCTCTTTTTTAAGGGTGGCAAGGAACTGCAAATGGGTAGAGCAAAAAAATGACCATGCCTATTGCTTCTGAGCCATACGAGGTACATTTCTTCACATGGCAGCATATCTAATTTCCTGATGCAACAGTTTTGCTGAAAATAGTTTACTACAATAAAACTGAAGGAACATCATGCCCAGGGGACAGTGATAAATCTGCTGTACACAAGGACATTTCTTCAGGGGAGTAAGCATACCTGCAAGAGGAGGTTTCATTGCTGGAAATGCTGCTGACCAAAATGCAGAACTTAACAGATAATTTGATAACATTTTCTTACAATTCTAACTTGTGCAGCATCTGCTGTGGCTCAGGCTGGGCATCATGAGTAAGATCAACAAAACATTGTGAGTAGGGTAGGCTTCATCATTTCCTTCCCTACAGTCAATCACTTGTGTCTCTTCCAATGAGCAGAAGATTTAAATACTTTAAAAAAACAAGAAAACCAATTATTTCTATAACTACATATGTTGGCAGTGAGGCCCAAGAGAGGACTTCAGTTTGGTTTTGGCTCTTGATTTTGACTGGACCTCCATCACAAAATAACCCTTTTGTTGGCTTTGGACAATCTCTGTTGGGAAAAGAGTTTTGGTTAGAGGTACTTGGAGAGTGATCCAGAGTCTTTCAGGTTGGGTTCCCAGTGGAAATAAAACCACAGCAAGGAGTCAGGGATGCTCTAATTGTTATCCATTTTGCTGATGTATGATCTGCTTGTCTGTCTTAGTCTTGGAAGGGAGGGGATAATGGTTGTTATGAAGCCTAAACATTCTGTTGGGATCCTGAGTGAGAAACACAGGATGCAGCACCCACATATTGATATGAGAAAGCCAGCATCACATGGCCTTCTGTTGCATCATTTTCAGGTGTTATTTGGAGACTCTCCTTGCTTTGAGGATTTTACCAGCTAAAAGTAGAGCCGATTTACAGCCTGTTTTGTTTTTTTCCCAGAAATATGTGTGTGCCCAAAGGAGGAGAGGTGCTTGTGTAGATGATGTTAGAAAAGGAGGTGATGCTTGGCACTGGTGCAAAGCATTGCTGGAGGAACTGGTTTGCATGCAGGAAGATTTGACCTTGAACTTTCTCCTGCAGTTCAAGCCAACATCCTCTAACCCCTAGGCTAGGAAAAACGTTCCTCCCCCTTGTTTTAAAAATACATTTGTTATGTCTAATGATTCTGGCCAGAGCAATGGTACAGACTTCTATCCGCAGAGCTATGCAGGTCAGGGGTGTGGGGTGATGTGATTTGTGAGTGGTTTTAGCTGGCTTTCCTGAAGTTCTCAGTGCAGTTACACCAGCAGAGCTGTTCTTTTCTGGGGACAGTTTGTTGCCAGCCCAGGGGATGGTGACTTTGTTCCAGTGTGAGGTACAGCCCTGCTAGACCTTCTGGGTTCATGCTAGACTGTGACAGCCACAAACTAGCCTTGGCATTCATGCTGCCAGTTCAAGAGTGGGTTGGAAAGTAAATACCCAGATCTCTGACCTGCTCACATTCATGGGCTGGGTATTTGTCCAGGACCAGAGCAGTGTCTCTGATCACTCAGATCAGGTAAACCACATCTTGGCTGCAGGGCTCCAACCTCACATGGGGCATGTATTTGAGTGTGAGTAAAATGGCTATCAAACAAGCCCCATTTTGGGGACAAGCTCAGATAGTCATGTCTCCTGTGAGCCCACGAGTCAAGTACAGAATACAGCATGGACAGAAGCAGTGATGGAGAACGTTTGTCTGCAATGAGGCTGCAGCCAGACTGCCTCGTCCCCAGATGGAGCCTCTCAGTATCCGTCTCAGCTGCATACTGGTTCCCCTCAGGATCGTGCACACAACCACCTTCATCCTGACTGTTGGGTTCTGTAGGGGAGAGCAGAGGCCACTGTCACTCTGCCAGGTGTCTGGGGTGAGCCATGGAGTATACCCCCCTCTACCCAAGACAGTCTGAACACAGGAGAAGTCCAGCTGCCTCAGAACACGCCATCCCATCAGGTTCCTGGTAGTGCTGCACTGTCCTGGCTGACTTGGGTAATTTGAAAGGACACTAGTGAAGGATTTGGCAGGTTGATCTGTCACAGATCTTCCCAGTTCCAACCAGCGTGGTGAACTGGTTTACCAAGCCTGTCATGCTGTTCACTGAGCTCTTGCCCTTCTTTGAGTAATGACTGTTTATTGGCAATATGTCCATGTGCATGTGGTGACACCCTTTGTCCTCGTGTGGGAGGCTATTATTATGATGGAGTGGGAATGCTACCTTGCTTTTTCAGAAGAAAAGCTGGTGTAGAGGGGAACTGTGGTGATTTTGCAAGCAGCAGTGTTTGGTATACCTTCATGGTTGAAGTCTATCTCTGCCACACAGGGTGGCTTTTCCAGAGAATTTCTAACAAGGGAGAATCTATAATGTGTCCCAAGAAAGACTCTACCTGTCTGGTGCAGAGGCAATCAGGTAAAGACAATCGGGTGTTGCCAATCACGAGGAGGAAGGCGTGAGCTCCTGTTAAGCCCACCTGTGCCCAATTAGGGTTGGTCCCCACTGCCCATGAGCAGAACTGGGGGACCAATAAAAGGTGGGCTTCCAAAGCCATGGGGAGTGCTTCTCTAGAGCTGCCAGAGAAGAGGTTACTTGAGTCTGGAGTGTTAGCACTGAGATAGACTAACTGAATCTAAGGCAGCTCTTGGAGTACTGTTCTTACACCTTGTCAAGAACACCTACTGGACCTCAAAACACCGTGGTCCAGGAAAGGATTGGCTGCAACAGTCTGGGAGGATGCAGGTGAAAGAGCAGATATCATGGTGCCATGTGTATCACACTGTGCTTCCTATCAAACCTCTCCAGGTGCTTACCAATATTGTTGATTTTTTTTTTTTTTTTAAATTTTTTTTTTGTGTGTGTGTGAATAGTTTGTCTAGAAAAGCTGCTGTTTCCTCACAGACCATGATTTAAACCTTGTAGGAGCTCATGTGCAGGCTGCTGGTGGTGTGCATGTATACATGCACACCCTGGCTGGCTCTTATGTGGCTCCCTGCCCTGAGATGTCCCATGCAATTAAGAGACGCAGAAGCTCTTTCCTAGGAGATTTTTTGCATTTATGTTCTGCTGGGTTGAGATAGTCCCAAAAAAGCCATTTGCCTGGGGGTTGTTTCTGCAGTGGCTAGATGGCTGGAGGAGTTTGAAAGCTGGATGGCTTTTCATAGCACCTGCTCTGTTGCCATCTCCTCTTCATGGGACAGGGCAGTTCTGCTTGTCAGTACCCTCTTGACCCTACTCTGCCCTAGTGAGGCCACATTTGGGTTGCTGTGTCTAATTATGGGATGCTCAGTTTAAGAAAGACAAGAAGCTACTGGAAAGAGTCCAACTGAGGACAATGAAGATGATAAGGTCTCTGGAGCATCTCTTTTATGAGACAAGGCTGAGAGACCTGTCTCTGTTCAGCCTAAGAAGACTTAGAAGAGGATCTTAACAGTGCTTATAAATATCTACAGACTGGATGTCAAGAGGATGGGGCTAGACTCTTTTCAGGGGTGACAAGGCATGAGGCCATGGGCACAAACTGGAATAGAGGAAGTTCCATCTGAGCATGAGGAAAAACATCTTTACTTTGAGGATGACACCGCATGGGAACAGGCTGCCCAGAGCAGTTGTGGAGTCGTCTCCTCTGGAGCTGTTAAAAGTCCACCTGGATGTGATCCTGTGCAACCTGCTGTAGGTGAATCTGCTTTAGCAGGGGCCCTGGACTAGAAGATGTCCAGAGGTCCCTTCCAAACCTCTACTGTTCTGCAACATCCACCTTTTCCCCTTCTAAGTATGTTAATGCAGCACTAGAAAGCTGTGTTAATTCCCTTTAGGAAGACAGACACTCAAATCCTGAGAACTTGAGCTAGGAAAATCTTGTTTCATCGAGCTATTAGGTAATTCAGAGAAGTACAAGGGGCGAGAAAATGATGTTACAACTTTTTTTTTTTTTTTTTTAATCTCGCCCTCCGTTACTTTCTTTATCTATTGCAGTTTCTACCTTTCCCTCCTCTTGAAGTTCCCGGTGCATGCAGCCCTGGCCTGAGCCAGACTGCCACCGGGGCTCTGGATGCCGCTGGGGCTACGCCGGGCTCCGGCATCCGGCAGAGGGCAAGCGAGCGCGGGAGCCGGCCCGGTCCGTCCCGGCAGCCGGTCCCTCCGGCACTGCTCCCGTCGGGACGGAGCAGCAAGTCCAGCAAATCATCCGGGAAAGATCCTTTGGGATTGCTCTGAACTCTCATCAGACAAGATCACCTTATCCCGCCCCTTTTTTCCCCTCTTCACCTGGCTGCATCTTGCCTTTTCTTTTGGCCACTAACACCACATTTTATTCTTTGCTGCATAGGTGTCCTCACTAGTATCCTATATTCACACTTTTTGACTGTTTTCTAGCCTTACTAACATGGCCAGATACAAGAAGTTTTTGTTTTAGCCTGTGATTGTGTACTGCTGTTTTGGGAGACATCTGACTTTTTTTCTTGGTCTACTTTGAAGCACAATGCTCTGGGCTTGAAAGCTGATTCCCTGGAAGAGCTGCTGTTTCCCAGCCTTCCTGTGAGAAGCAAGGAGCAGTTCTGCCCAAGGTGTGTGCAAATATTGCCCAGGTTGTGCCTGCTACTCCTTCACAGCTATAGCACATTCCCATTGCTGCTTGTCACTGTTCCAGCTGGCAGGTGTACAATCCTTCATGCTGCAGGACACAAGAATTTTCCTCATCAAGTTTCCTTCTTTCTGGGGATGTGCACTGTTCACCCTTAGATCTGACTGCAGGTTAAGATTTAACCAATAAATTAAAATTTTTAAAAATCAAATTTGAAGTGAAACAGATATTTCTTTCTTTTTTTTTTCCTGGAGGTGCTCTCTCTTTGCTCTTTGGACAAATTAGTATGTGTGCATCATCAAAGTGATTTAAAGTGTGGTTTTAAATCTCAAAAGACACTGTGGAAAACCAGCACTAGTTGTTGTGCGTTTGCTTCCTTTAAGAGGTCAGATTTGGGCTGTACTTGCTGCAGGCTGGGGGAGCCAAAAGTGCTGCAGAAAGTCATGTACTCATTTGCTTTTGAATGCCTGTAGTGCACAGGCTCCTGGTTCTCCTTGTCTCTTCAGGAAAATCCCAGTAAATATGCTCTGCTCCATCTCACAGCTGTTCTGGTAGGTAAAGACAAGGTAAGGGCTCCTGACTGCTCCCCATCCCCTCCTGTAGCCACACCAGCAGTGCCTGCTGGGACAGTGTCACCCATGGGAGAGTCAGATGCTGGAGGAGAAGGGTGGATCTGGCCAAAGCAAGAAAGTGGATTATCAGGCTCCAGCTGGCTGAATATCCCAAAAGCAAGAGTGGGTCTGGGCTCTGGAGAGGTAGATTTTGACCCTTTAGTTTAGAGCTGGTGGGTGAGGGAGGAGAACTGGCTATTGCAAAAGGCTTGTCAGAAAACAGCCCTCTTTGGTGGGATGGGTTTCATCTGGAGTCTGCAAGAGACAATAAACAGGAAGTCCCACAATGACATTTTTATAGAGTTGCTCTGCAGAGTGGGGCTGTGTTTAAAATCCAAATTTAGTTTATTTGAGTGGGAGCATCCTTGGCTTTAACGTCTGCGTGTTTTCAAAGCAATGTGATAGAGTTTGCCTCATGTAGCTCTGATGTCCAGGCAAACCCGTGATCTGGATCCCTACTGTTATCTTCCTAGAAGCCCTCTGCCCTTTCATTGGGCTACATTGGTTCTCATGCTTTGAGACTTGAGCTGCAGTGTTTTTGCTAAGGGTTAGTTAGCAAGCTGTATTCTGCAGCAGCAATTACTTCATTTTAAAGTTTAAGCAACTTGGTATGTCAGGCCAGTAAAAGATTCTTGGAAACAGACACAGAACTATAAAACTAAAATCATCCTCTCCTGCTGAGTGAGACACTAGAATCTTTAATAAAAGGTCTGGTTAATAACTAGCATGTGAGAGCAAGTGCTGAGGAGAGGCTGTGGGCTGGGTTTATTCAACCTGGAGAAGGGAGGGCAAGAGCTAATCGCTGTATGTTACTCTCCAAAGGGAGGGTTCTGAAAGGATAGAGCAGGTGTTTTCTCCGTGTGCTGCCACAAAATGACAAGAAGCTACAGGCACAAGCTGTTGAAAGTTCTGACCAGAAAAAAGTAAAAACGTTCACAGAGTGGTTCAGCCCAGGGAGGCTGTGGGTTCTCCATCCCTTGAGATGTTCAGAATTAGGCAGGACAAGGCCATCAATAACCTTTTCCAGCTCTGAAGGGAACCTATGGAGTTCCCTGGCCCAGCCCTTTGCTTTGCATGGCATCTGTTAGGTTGTGATGGGGAGCTCCAAGAAGTATTGGTTTGTGGGGTCACCAGGTGACCTTCTCTTGGGGTGGAGGGAATATACAGTCTTGGGCAGTGGTGGTCCATCCTTGTTACTTTTGTCAGGCATTTTTTTTTTTGCAGTGTGTCCATGTCAGTAAGGAAGGGGAGAGCTTGTTGCTCCAGCTCCTTCTGCATAACCAGAATCAGTGAGGGTCCAGAGGGGCAAGTCAAAAACAAGCAGTGATGCTTGGGCAGAAGGTCCCAGAAGAGGTCTTGCTTGAGGGCTGCATGACACTGGTTGTGTTCACAGACTGGTACATATAGACATGCTGAAGAAATGGAAAGACTGCTGTGGGAGTGTCCTGCAAGTGGAAACCCACCCTCCAGGCTGCCTGCTGTCTCAGCAGGGCTGCAGCAGTGCAGAAGGGCTCATGGTGTTACCTTGGAATGAGATCATCCAGATCATCTCCTCCCACACCTGCCTTGACAGGTAGCATGCTTTAAAGCAAATGGCTAAATATTCTGGGTTGTAGCCCTGTCTTTACAGCTTGCTTTTTGGTTAAGTTACCTGTAGAATGGCCATGATACTCACGAGAGATGTTCATTCACCTGTAGCTGCTAGCAGAACAGGACATTTCTGTACGGGGCTGGTCCCTCAGTCTCTCTCCAGCACTCTTGCTGAGGAGGGCACAGGGGCTATGTCTGGAGGCAGAAAGACAGGTCTTTGTCTTTACCACTGAGCAGGGATAGAGGTGGGACAGGGCTTGTCTGAGGGCAGGGGATCTGTGGGGTGAGGACCTGTTTCTGCAAGATGCTTTGTACCTTCAGCTCTTGGCTTTGGCTTTCTGTGTTGGCCACATCTCCAGAAGTTACTCAGACCCAAGCAAGGTGCAGACAAAAGACCGGTGAAACAGTACTGGAGAAATTCTGTTTTAGGAGTTGGTGGGGCATCAAAGGCAGCACAGCCACATACTCTCCCTAGTCTTGGAGCAGCTCCTGTTCCTCTACAGCCAGGAGAGTGCAGGGGCCTGGGATCACCTTTGGGTTAGAGGTAAACATCAGTGCACCTTCAAATACTTCTTTTGTCTTAGGAAAGCTCTGTGCTTTGTGTTAAAATTTGAATGGTCTATCTTGTCTCCTGCCAGCACAAGACTGTTCCCTGTATTTCTTCCAGCACTTATTTATTTGTCCCAAGAGACAAATAAAGTTACTTCCCTGAGGAGGCTTTGACACAGGCAGCTAGAGACCAGCAGCTGGACTCTTTTCGATATGTAGTCACTCCACACTTCCCTTCATCCTGTTCCATCTAAGCACTTTCTGTGGACTCGAGTAAGCAATCCCTGCTCCTCCTGGGGCTGCAGCCCCTTTCCACTCCATTCCTGCATGCAATGTTGTTACTCAAAGCAGTGTCTCAGCATGGTTCCCAGGAAAGAGCTGTTTTCTCTCCTGAGTACGTTCTCCAAAACTGTTTTTACTTTTCCAACAGCAAATACAAAGCAAGTGGAAATGTTGGCTGATGCTGCTAATAAAATTCTTAAGTATCTACGTGTGCTTTGAAATGCTTTCATCCCACTGCCCTGCTCAAGGGGTACCAGACAAAAGGTAAACCCAGGAAAGCCTGCCAATGTAAATGTCAAAGAAATCTTTGGGTTCTCATATTTTTCAGGAGGCTCCTGACCATTTCCTATTCCCTGTGTCTCATGAGGCTGGAAGGCTGTTCCAGCCCACTCCAAGGAGCCTGACCCTCTAGCATTTTGGGCTTGCTGAAACAAAGGAGATTGTGAGTATAACTTTTATCTGGGGGTCTAAATAGCCATGGAAACCAAGGAGCATGTCAGGAGCCTTGATAGATGTAAGCAACATGGTGGCTCTTATGTTCAGGCTTGAGTTTATGGGAACACTCCTATCACTGAAGCAAAATTATGGTTGAGTGGCCTGGAGAGGAAAGGTCTCTAAAGCCAGAGGAGCAAGGTAAGGAGCTAGGGCTGTGAGCCACCAAACCCAGACAACATTAGTCCCCATTCCCTATAGGCTAAGGTTGGGGTTTTGCGATGTCTGAAAAAGTGCTGGAGTTTCAGGGTCTTTGCAAAGATATCACTCTCTGCTGATATAAGGACTGCAGCTGTAACACAGAAGCTGTGGGTAGTACCAGGTCCTTTAATCTACCCAAGGCCCACTTCAAACAGAGATTTATTTAAAATAGAAATATTGGTCCAAAGATGTGCTGCTGCCTTGGAGTGGCATAAAGGCTCTTTCTTCCTCTCCCACAGCCACATCTTCCTTGACAGGTCCTCTACCAACAGCAATTAATGGTGGTACCTGCTGAAGTCAAGGGCAATCTCTACATAGATCTCTGTCCTTGTTTTATCATATTTATAAGCCAGGTCACTGTCCTTGACCAACCTATGTCAATATTTAACAATTTTTGCATCATGTCCTCTCTGTCAGCTGCTTGGTTTCAAACAGCTTTGAATACCTGAGATTAATGAAGGTATCTCTAAAGGATGCTGACAGATGAGTAAGTAGCTTGGCTACTGGGGTGTCCAAATCCACAAGCCTCTGCTATATATGGCAACTGTGGACCAGATAAACTCACAGCACCCTATTTCACTCCCCTGCACCTTTGCAGAAGAGTGGCAGTGGCTGGGAGATGAGTAGATACAAAGCATCTGGCCCCTGAGTCTGAAAACCACCACTGCTTTATGCCTTCCAGCTAATGGGTGGTTTTATCTCTGCTAATCTCTAATCAGTGCTGGAGAAACCTAAACAAAGTAGCCTGGACCACTCCAAAGCATACATAATTACTGGATCAGGCTGATAATGCCTTTAGGGTTGCTCTAAAAACATCTCAGATAGGGTAAATATAAAGAAAGTGGCCTATAATTGACCCTTCTGCTGACATCTGAACTCTGTCTGGGCTGATGCACCTGGGGAAAACAATTTGAGGATTGGGTGAGGAGCCTGGGGCACCAGGCAGGTTCAGACTTACCTCTCAGTGTGACCTGTGGAGCAGCAGAGCTACGGGCTTGGAGATCAGAGCTAGAGGAGCTTGCGGGGTACCTGTGCTCCTTGCACTAGAGCTGACCAAGCTCCAGAGAACAAGCGCTGAGGGAAGAATGAAACATGCTGGATGAGTTTTGGTGGGAGGGGGGGGAGGACAAAAGGCTGAGGTGTAACCACAGGGCAAACAAAAGTGAGTCACAAGGAGGGCAGGGACGGGCAGACGGTGTGCTGGGCAGAGGGGCAACACCCCAGATCTGGTGCAGCTCTGTCCTTGCCTCCTGCAGGAGTGCCCAGAGCTGCTCATTCCTCCAAGTAAGCAAACATGAGCTTCATTTCAGATGAGAACTGTTCCCGCTTCCATGGCCAATCACTTCTGCTGACTGAGCCTGGTGGGGGGGCAAAAATCTGGTGTGGCACCACATGAAACTTTGTTCCCTCCTGCATGTCCTGGCAGTACAGGTAAGGTTTGTGGCAAACCACTGGGCACCTAACCCTCAGGAGGAAGAAGAGATGATGCTGGCAACTTAGTTTTGGGCCGTTATTTTTATTTCCTTGAAAGCTTGCCATTTTCAGCCTGATTGCCTTGGGGAGCAGCCAGCACTGTGTGCAGGCTGGATCAGGTGGGTCTTGCAGTGCTCATCCCTGCAGCACCCTGCTCAGCTCACTCCCACCACCCAATTTTGGTGAGTGAAGCTGCTGAACTGGAGTTTCTGGAGGCAGGCTAAGTTTTACCCTTCCTGCTTCTGTGGCAGGAAGGCAAGATCTTCTTCTGCCCCCACAAGTGCTTCACCATAACCTTGGTTGGGCATGTTCCCCTCCCACCCTCCAGTGAGGGACAGGGGCGAGGTGGGGCAGATCCCTTGCTGTCACCCCCTGATGTGCTTTGCTGTGAGTCAGTGGCAATTCCCAGGTCCCAGCCCCGTGGCAAACCCTTACTCATGGCTGAAGCTTGGCAAATCTCCAGGGAGAAAGCAAGATGCTTGCCACTGAATACTCGCATCGGGCTCAGCACACAACCTTGTAGCCTTTCTCCTTGCTGCCTTCCTCCTTGCTGCCTTCCATTCCTCCTCACCTGCCCCTCAACATGCCAGCTCTGGGACATGGGCAGCTTTTTCCACCACTCACCATAAAGCACTTCATGTCAGCCTATTGTAAAGGAGGCCTTTAAAATAATAAGACTGTTTTATTCTTCTTTCCTCTTTTTTTTTTTTCCTTTTCTTTCTTCCCCCCACTCCCACCCCTAGCCCCCATTACCGACTGAGCTACAAATGAGGAAAAGAAAAGCGCAGGAGGACACATTGTTTTTTCCCCCCATCCCCCAAGCTGTAAAATACTTCTTAATCATTGGTAGCAAGAGGATCTCTGTGCTGGGCCTCCACTTTTTGTTTGCAAGTTTATTTTTCCTAATTCATCCTTGACAAAGGACAGAGCCATAAAAGAATCGACCAGCACGTCTGTGGGAAAAAACTGCCCTGAAAAGGGTCGGAGGAATACTGTAGCATTTCCAAACAATTCCGAGGTCTAAAGCCTCTGTGAGATGCAGCTTCAGCTATAACCTGCCTTTCTAGGAACAAGCCTACATCTGTTTGGCAATGCCATATTTTGTAGGGTAAAATAAACCCTTGAGAACAAACAGGCCAGCTTATCCAGAGGGGTAAATGCCTGGGAACAGACCTCACTTGTTAATCCTAAAACTGTCAGCAACGAACCACTGGAGAAATTATAGCTGGCCATGGGCACTCAAGCTGTTTTCCCTCTGCCTCCCCGCCTCCCCCCATCCTCACAACAGCTGTAAAATCTTCTTTATTGTTCTGCTGGATTTGGAGAGCAGCACGGAGAGGTCTCCCAGCTGAGGGCTACAGCAGCAGGAGCAGGGGGAACTGCACTGTCGTTACTGCTGCGGTGGCAGACAAAGAAAAAGACAGTGATAAAAGAAGGAGAACAGCCCAAGCACCTACTAAAGAGGCATATGAACAGGAAATCCTGGCTGTTCCCACATCTGAGCTGCATACGGTTTCTTTCCCTCCAGGATCATTATGTTTAATGTCCTCCTGCATTTCAGGCAGCTAAGCCTACAGAGCCCCTTCCCTCCCCCCCCTCTTTCCCTTCCCTTTTCTCATCAGATTTTGAGCCGTCCCTGAGGAAAAATGACTTGTGCACAAGCAGCTTACACAACTGTTCTCAGAAGGAATTTGCCCCTGCCAAGAGTTAATAATGGCACCCCAGTAAATGCCCCCAGCAAAACTGGCCTCTGCAAGCATCAATTGCATGTTGAAAAGTTGGGTTTAAATCGTCCCTTGGGGAATGACCTATTGGCCACCTAAAAAATGCAGGATTGGTTCTCTTTGTAATTAAGTTCAGGCCATCTCTTGTGCTTACACATGCAGAAACCCAGATGTCATATTGGGACGAGTCAAAGTGCTGGCCTGCTTTGAAAGCACCGGGAGAAGACACACTGTGGGGGCATCACATTTGCCACTGGAAGAAAACCTGCTTTGAATACTTGGAATATTCAACTGACTGCAACAGATAATTATCCAAACCCTCTTACGCCTCCAAATATAGATTCATTAGTCATATGAAAGTACCTCATTGGAACCAAATGTGAGTCATTAGTGAAGTCAATGGCAGATCATAAAAAAGGTACTGAGCGCCTCCTTCCCCCCATCCCCAAGAAGTCATGAGCGTGCAGTGAAAATAATTCGCTCCATTTTCTATTGCACATCTGCCGGCAAATCTGTTTTAAAGGGAAGCTTTTGAGGGGCTGCTTGTGTGACGGAATGTGCATCCCGTTTTCCCACTTTGCAATTTGTGGGAGTAATGAATGCAAAGTCTGTGCTCGGCTTTTTTCTAGATTGTTGGGTGGTTTTTTTGTCTGCTTGAAGAGACTTCTTTGAGTCACTCAGGCTAAAAATCAGGTTCTGTAATACAAAAAGGAATTTTGTAACGTGAAGCAGATAAAAATTTTCTTTGTTATTTGTTTCTAGTTTCAGGGGAACTTTTTTGGGCTTGAAGTTCTGCAGTCCCTTACACTTAGAGCAATGAGTGCTGTGAGCAGCAAAAAGTGCTGCTGCCAGAGGGACCCAAAAACTAACTGTATTCCTCCAGAAGTGAAATGGGGATTGTTAAATCACTGCCCAGCTTGAGGGAGGTGCAGACAAGCAACGGTACTTTTCAAAAATAAAGCAAATGGGCAGCTCTACCGTAATGACAGGCAGCCAGAGAAAGGGACCATGCTTGATCAAAGTCTTGAAAACCTGAGTTATTGCTTGAGAAGACCCAGGGACCAGAATGCTATTGCATGCTTGGTCCCAGGATGTATCACAGGAATTTCACAGAGTGTGCTGAACACTGAAGACCATCATCCCACCCTGCACTCATCAATCCCACAAGTGTGGGAGTAACTCCTGTGCCAAATTTTGTGCCATACAAGTCATCTCCAGCAGCACTTTGCCTTTTTCTTAATTTGAAAAGCAAAACAAAACCAAAGCAACAAAAAAGAGAGCAGTAAATGTTAACTTAAAGTGCCCCAAAGCTGACATTCCTGCAGCTGAGAGAACTCAGGCTGCCTCAGAGCCTGACTTTAACCATACAGCCCCACAACAATACGAACTGAGTTTTCCAGCTTTATTAGCTTGCTTGCATTCCTTTGGTTCTGATATTATTTTTTATTACACAGAGGTGACTTATTTTTTGCTAATGTCCCATGTAATTAAACTCCTCTGTGGAGCCTGTGACAGTCGGGCATCAGGATCAGAAGTGTGATAGGATTTGAAATGGGTATTTCACACTGAAAACCCAGACCAGAGAGCTCTGCCTCTGCACCCCTAGTTGCACCCTGAGTTTTGGGCACCTTTGGGGTGTGTTGCTGCAGGGGAGGTGCTGGGGCTGCCGCAGATATCTTTGATCTGGGGATGTAAACGACCTGGAGATGCAGCCAGCCCTACAGGCATGGAAGCTTGCACCTTTCTCCAAGGGGTCTCAAGTAACCTCTGGGCACTGCTCCCACGGAGGCAGGGTAGCTCCCAGGCCCAGTGTTTGGTGGGGGGCAGGATGATGGGACTGCTCCTGAGCACAGGTTTTGCCTCTCCACCCCATGGTGGGACTTGACCTGAAATGGGGCTGTTGGTGCCTCGTCTGGAACCTCTGGGGTGGCAGGGTGACTGTGGACCCCTGCCTGTCCCCCCAGTTGCCTTCTCAGCTCTCTCCGGGGTTGTGGAGTTAACCCAGTTCCCTGCCACCCATAGCCCCAGCACTGGCTGTCCCTACGGGGTAGGTCCTCCTGAGGGACAGGCATTGCTCCCACCTGGGTTTGGCCCTGCTCTACCCAGTAGGGCAGCCCCCATTCCCCCTGGGGCAGACCCTGCTTCCCAGTGCAGCAGGCCCTTGCTCCATGTTGGTCACACCTTCCATTTCCCCTTTTGGGGCACCCCCAACTTTCTTTGGGGCAGCGTGGCCAGAAGGACTAAGGCAGAAATTGTTAACCTGTACTCAGCACAGGTGAGGTCACACCTAGAATCCCATGTTCAGCTTTGGGCTCCTCACCTGAAGGTCATTGAGGTGCCAGAGTGTGTCCAGAGAAGGGAAACAAAGATGGTGAAGGGTCTGGAGAACAAGTTATATGAGGACCAGCTGAGGGAACTGGGGCTGGTCAGACTGGGGGTGCACAGGGTAAACCTTATCCCTCTCTCCAACTACCTCAAAGGAGGTTGTAGCAAGGTGAGTGTGGGTCTCTTTTCCCAAGTAATAAGTGATAGGACGAGAGGAAATAGCCACAGGTTGTTCCAGGAGACGTTTATATTGGATACTGGGAAAAATTTCTTTACTTAAAAGGTTGTCGGGCACTAGAACAAGCTGCCCAGGGAACTGGTGGAGTCACCATCCCTGGAGGTATCTAGACGTGTAGATGTGGAGAGACATTGGTTTAGCGGTGGCCTTGGCAGTGCTGGGTTAACAGCTGGACTTCACGATCTTCACCGTCCTCTCCAGCCAAGGGAATTCTGTGACTCAGGGGCCGAGCCCCTCTCCCCTTTGGGGCAGCTCCGACCCCGCGGGGGGGCGGGGGGCGGGAGAGGGGGCGGCTCTAGGACCCGGCGGCGCCGCGCCGCGCCCGGCCCCGTTCCGCTCCGTTCCGCGCCGTGCCNCCGAGGACAGGGCACCGAGCGCCTTGTGCTGCGTGCTGGGGACCGGGCACCGCGCAACGGGACCTGGGGCTTGGCACTGTGCTCCGGCACCGGGCGCCGGCGACCTGTGTGTTGGGGGCAAAACGCTGCCCACCGGCACGGGGCGCCGGCGACCTGGTGGTGCTGAGGAGCCGGCACTGTGGAACGCACTCCAGGCACAGGGAGCTCGGGGAGGGTGCACCGAGCAGCGGCCACCCAGGACCGAGCGCCAGGGCAGCGACAAAGCGGCACGTCGGGGGGACAAAGGGATCCTAAAGTGTGTCCTCATGGGGATCCGCGTGGGACAGAGAGGCACCTCGGGAGGGCAGAGGAGGGGGAGAAGAGAGAGAGTACAAGGAAGGACAAAGGACGTGCATTTGGGGGTGCACAGCTGTCCCGGGGGTTAGAGAGGTTTCCTGGACACAGGGCAGGAACCCCAGGGGTGGGGTGTAATGGGGAGAAATGCAGGGACTGCGCGGGGGAGGCAGGGTGGAGGCTAGGATTTTCTAGAGAAAACCTGTGGCGCCAGATAAGGGTGACATTTGGGGAGATGTAGCTGAGGGGAGAGGGAGTCCTTTGAGGAGCAGAAGGAAGTGGAGGTTCTTATTTGGGTTTGGTGGGGTAGTAAAATCACGCTGGAGGGTGACGGATGCCCCACAGATATATGGAGAGGCAGTGTGGGAGGACTGTGTACTGTCTGGTAAGAAAGAGGTGGCTGAGGGACTGTGGGGGCCCTGCTATGTGGGGAGCCCCTTCTCTATGGCTGTCTTCCCAGCAGAGCTCACTTTGATGCTGGGGTGGCTGCTGCCGACTCTCGTGGGGGTCCTGGCCCCCTCCCTCTGTCCCCACTCTGATCCAGGCACTGGGTGCCGGGGTAAGAAGAGCATCCCCCAAGGGCACAGCCAACAGGCTCCTCACCTGTTGCTGCGATTGCTGCGGGAGGGAGCGCTCCTGGGAACGCTCATTCAGCAGAGCTTGATTTTTTAAATGCCTCTGCTCCCATGCTGTCAGCTGCAAGCTGATGAAAATTGCGAGATCAGGTCTGAGAGTAGAAATCAGCACCTTCTCCTTTGAAATCACCCCTGCTTCACTACTGCCTCCGCACTGGTTTTGCTCCCCTGGTTACAGATGGATCTCTGACCCTCTTTAAGGGCAAACTTAGTTCAGCAGCACGACTCTGAATTCCCTCCCTTGCCTCATTCAAAGGTGCTCTGAACTGGGCTGTATCTCCCAGCTTCTCTCTCTGGAGGATGGGAGCACAGCCGGGTACCGTGCTTCAGGTACCTGCACATGCTGCTCAGCTCCAGGGAGAGAGGTGGAGGGGAGGGGGGTGAAGAAAAACCTGTATCGGGGAAAACTTTGCAAATTGCTGATTCCCATGCACCCAGACTTCGACTGCATCTGTCCCCACTCCTGTCCCCCTCCTTTGCCCAGCTGGAAAGGGCATTGGAGAGCTGGGAGTCTGGAGAACAGGTTGATGTGAAATCTTGCTTGACTACAGAATATGAGTGTCAAGGGAGTGAATTTTACACGCTCCGGAAGGAGCTGAGGGCATTTAGATTTGAAGAATCTGGAGCTGACTTCCAGGCTTGTGCTTTTAAAAGAAACTGGGGGAGGGGAGAAGTGGAGAGCATTGCACTGATGGGTTGAGAGGTGATTTTCTGAGTTAATGCTGGGTGGGTTTTTTTGTTTTTGGGGGGTGTGTGTGTGTGTTATTTTTTTGGGGTTTTTTTTCTTTTTTTTCATGGTCTTAATGTCAGAGTTACTTCATCAGGAATTTTGCTTGATTTTATCTTTTTTAAATTTACAATGGATGCAATCTATTTGACCATATCTTTCTGTCTAATACGCACACACATAAATAGCACAGTTTAAGAATATTTTCATATATGTGGTGCTCTGTAATGTCCATAGGAGGTGAATAATAAAAACACTGGCACATCCTTAAGCAGCGTGATGTGAAACGTGCAGCTGGAATATTTACAGTCCAGCATGTCTTGGCAGGGGATCTTGGACATCCAGAAAAGGGTTTGCTCTCTTCACATTACAAAACTTGTAAGAGGTTGTTGTAGCCATTAGAAAAACCAAACTAAACCAAACCAACCAACAAAACAAACCCACAACAAAAACAGGACCTGACTTTGCTAACTTGACTTGATCTACTGATCTGTTCAGGCTCTCATAGTGGCTTCTCCCTCTGCAGCGTGCCTGCAAAATGTATAGGAGGGAGTTGGCTTTTTCTTTAGAGCAGTGACAGGGATGTAAGCCTGGCACCCAGGGATTGGAATTCCATTTCAAATGCTGATGTCAAGCTAGTTTCAAGAGTGCCCCGAGAGCAGGTTTTTGCCTGCAGAAGGCAGGTGTTGAGGCTTTTTTGTTTGTTTGTTTTGTTTTTAAATGTGCTTAAAGGTATTTGCCCTTTTTCCCCTTTCCAAAGGCTCCTTTGGCTGATCCAGGGCTGGAATGCAGAGCTCGTGCTATTCCTAAATTAAGAGGTTGGCAAGTTTTTTGTCCCTGATGAGAGGCAGAAGTATTGCCCAAATGAAACAAGGAATAAAACTGTAAATTCTCCTTCTGTGGCTCCAGCATTGTTTAATCTCCCACTTAGGTTCGTAAAGCCAATCCTGAAATGGTTATAGGCAGAAAGTAACATAAACCACCATGTAGCTAGGAAGCAGGGGATGTTGCTCATTGCACAAGAGGCTTTGGGTATTTTGAAGATGTTGGGAATGTTGGAACAAAATAGCAGCAGTCTGTGGAAATCAGGCTGAGAACTTCTACCTCCCCCCCCCAGGGAGGTGAGTGCATGAACTCCCACCGATGGTGAGAGCAAGAAGGCAGCTCAGAAGCTCAGGGATCAGGGCCTCTGAAATAGTTTTGATGTCACTGGACCACACTCTGACAGTTTATTTCAGGTCATCATGTAACAAACTACATACTGCTGACTTCCACTGCCTGATCTGGGGACAGAAGGTTGTTGTTGTGTGCACAAAGCTCGCAGAGTTCATGCCAGTCTTGAGTGTGTTTATTCTTTCAGCACCTCAGAGAGGTCGGCACGCTGTTTTGCAGATGGACTAAATGATGTGTCTGAGGTCTGCCAGGAACAGGGAGCAGTGAGGACTGTCTGTACACTGTGGTAGCAGTCTCCGTCCTCGTAGATAATCTCCCAGTCCTTGATAGCTGTCCTCTCTCCAATCAGGCCTAGGGTGGCACTAAATGCATATGGGAGACACAACATGCTTTTAGAGGTGTTTCAGGTACCAGTGGTTGTCTCAACCTCTCCAGTCTCAGATGGAGGGTGGGAATGCTCCCTTGTGCTTTGACCACCATGAACTGGGATCAGGGTCTTGTGGTCTTGTCCAGCTCAGCTGCACCATCGCATTCCTTTTTATCTGCTGGGTTTGGCTCTCACCTTGGGTCAGACTAGGCTGGTTCAGGAGCTAATCCTGCAAAAAGCCAGCCCCAGGAAACAAGTCTAGGGTTTTCTGTGAGATCAAGGTGCAGCATGATGCCAGTGCTTCTCCAAGATGGGAACTTGTGCTAGGAGGTGGAGCAGGGCAGGTCTTAGTGATGTCAACAGCTGACCTGAATTGTCTTGCCAGAGTTATGGCAATAGCTGAAGAACATGTCTTTTCTCTTAGTGGAGAAAAGGCCCTAGGAATAAAACTTGTTCCACTCTGAAAAAAACAGTTCTTGAGCTAACCAGTTCAAAGCTGACCAGTTAAGGGAAATTTTTTTTCCATTTGCTGGTGCTTTTCAGTTGGGTTTGTAGTATTGCTTTATTTTGTTGTTGGGATATTTGTACTGATTCAGTGGGATTTGCCTCAGAATCCACTGCTGGCTACTGAGTACTGCTTTGGAATCTCACTTCTTTATTAAAACAAATGTGTTTTTTTAGTCCATGCCAGCGCAAAGAAAGTAACCTTTCCAAATGGAAAGAGAGCTGAGCAAAGAATGTGGCCCCAGGCGAACTTGAACTTGCAGGGTTGGGTCAGCCTCATTCACCTGGTCAGGGACATCACTTTGAACTCCCAGGATACAAAAGCAGCGTCAAAATAGTTAACTGTTACAAGTGCAGCTTGTTTTAGCATCCAACTAAAATGCTTATTTGGGTAGCCTCAAATGCCACACATCCTTCCTTATGGGTCAGATGTCAAAACCTCTATTTCCCCTTGGCAGGCAGCTGCTAAAAGAGAGTTTAATGTATTGCTCCAAAACACAGAAGACTGAGGTTGGAGGTAGCATAATATAAGTGGAATTTTAACAGCAACTTGAAAACCATGCCTGTAATGCTCTGAGTGCATTTTTCAAGGCCAGTGAATTGCCAGGAAGACTTCTGCTTTTCTCCTGCTTTTATAAGGAAATGAAGCATCCGTCATGATATCCATGTGCATGTGTGTATCTGGCCTTCTGCCCCTCACAACTTCTGCCCCTGTCAGTCAAGTTGGCCAGATCTAACAGAGTAGTAGAAGTCTTGAAAGCACCGTGTTGTTAAAAAGTGGGCAAGAAGTAGAGGAGGGTCAAGCTATGGATGTCCATCCCCCTTCTCTTGTGCTGGACACCTTTTGAGGCATAAACACATGAACAAGAAGGAGGTTAGTTACAAGTGCTGCAATCATGTGTCCAGCCTGGCTTATGCAAGCTTGGACATTACTAGATACCAGATAACCCAACCAGAGGAACCAAATCCACAGAAGCATGTTAATATGTCCCACTGCCACTGCAGCAGCTCAGACCACCAGAACCTGAACATCTGCAGAGCTTCTTGCCTTGCATATAATTCTCCAAACTGAAATGCAATTATTAACAGCTCTAAGGATGATACATGAATGAAAAAAATCCACACAGCTCATCTGTCCTTGCTGCCTCTGGGGCTTTGCCAGTAGGTGGACCAGGTGTCCAAGCTCCTTTGCAGCAGCTGTGTCTAGTCAAGAGGTAACCTGGTTGGGCCTTGGTCTGGCTGTCATCTTTGAGTATTAAGACAATAAATAATACCTTGTGTAGCAGCTTCTTGAAAAGAATGCTACTCCTTGCACCCAGTCCCACATGAGTTTGCTGTAGGGGGGGTGATGGTTGTGTGAAAATGGTGGTTTGGAGGGAGGGGGAAGCCTGGGAAGTTTTTAAGATGCTGGCTGAAAAGAGAAATGTGTTTTCATGCTGTCCCTTGGCAAATGATCTGTTTCCTTCTTGCTCTTTGCAGTTGTTTCCTTTCCTCTGGATTTCAGTCTCATACTCGCTGAGCATGGTATTTGTCAAGGGAACAGCAAGAAGCCCCATCTGTGAGAAAGTCCATGTCGTTTGTATAATCCACATCCAGGAATTGAGCTGAGATAAACAATTCAGGAGGCAAAACAGTGAAAACTGGAATGCCAGAGGTGTGTTTGTGTATGGTTCTGTATTAGACCTGGCTGCAGTATCAGCTGGGGCTAATCTGTCTGCCAGTGAGCAGCTGTCACTGTTACCCACAGACATGACTGGATTTATGAAGACAAGGTTTCATGCCACTGGCCAGCAGCACTCCTGTACCTTTTTTTCTTGGTTGTGTGTTGACGAGGAGGAACAGCAGTTTTCCTGGTGGATTTTTTGTGCTTCTTCTTGGTTTGGGCAATTCCAGCTTTCTGAGTGTGGTCACAGCTGCCTTCCCTGCTGGGGCTCTGATTCCTTTAGGGAGGATCTTTCACTTTATGTACAGGGAGTAAGAGGAATGTTGAGGTAAAAACTAAGGATGCTTTTGAAGCATTTCCATCACAGGAGGAGGGCTGAGCTTGGTGGTATACTGAGTTTCCAGGTTTAAGAATTCCTAGTTTCTTGCCTTGAGTCAAGGTGAAATATGTAACTTTGATCCAGTGTCTGCTTAGCAGACCCCTTCCATATCAGAAGGATGCAAACCTGTTGTCCTTGTGTGTGTTTCCAGAATCGCTTCCACCCATCTTCACCCCTGGCTCTTCCTTGGGGAGGTGCTGCCTAAATCAGTGCATGTGTGATCACTTTTGATGGTATCCTTTAGCAGCACATATTGAACACATGGATCTTGGCTTTTCAACTTGTCTCTGCTGAGTGTTTGCACCTGCCAGATGAGGTTCCAGGTGGCATTAGTCTTGTGGAGAAAGCTGCTCTAATGGCCCGTGTCTGCCCAGGGTGGGGGTTGTGTTAGGGGTTCCTTTGCTATGTGCCTTGGAACAACATGCTGCTTCAGGGGTACCAAATGTGTTATGGGTTTTGGAGGCTAACCATGGCTCATGCCCCAGGCATGAACTCAGGAGAGGAGAAATCCTTGCTGGGGGTCCTGATATGTTGTGCATGTGCTCATCCTGATGTCTGTTTGCTCTATCTCAGTGCACATCCTCATGGTGCACCACGCAGGTCTTTGTCCTTGGCTGGACACTAGGTGAGCCATGATAGGGATTTAACCCAACCAAATCTTTACCTTTCTGGAAGGAAAACTTTTCTGCAAGTTTAACAGATTGCAAATGCAGTCCTATTATAATTTCCACAAAGACAAGCTGCCTTCAGCAGATCAAATCACCAGATGAAACATCTTTGCCTACCTTTAGCAGTCACTGCCAGCAAGCTGGGAGGTGTTCCCCCTTCATGAACTAATCAAGTGTGACCTCACTAGATGTGTGAGTTGACATCCAACTCTAAGTAAATGTGATATGGTGGCTGTCCTGGGGAAAGGCTTAAGCTAAAGGGGTTAATGCACCTCTGTTGGAGCTTTGCTGCAACCCAGCTTGTTGCAACAACAATCGATTGTCTTCTGTTCAGTGTTTTGCCCCACATGTAATTTAGATAGATACCAGGGGGAAAATAAAGTCACTTGCTGCATTAGCTAATGGTAGAAATAAATGGTTTTAGAAAGGAAAGGGTCAGTAATCATGCGCCTTTCTTATGGACTGGAATACTGGAGAACATCGGATCACTTTTATAAGCCTTAACTATCCTTTGACATTGCAGCTTTTATTCTGAAGAAAGCTGCACTGTGCCTCTTGGCTGGTAAGGGAACAAGTTCACTGCCTGGTGCTCTCTGTAGTCAAAGATCCTATTAATTCTGCCAGCCATGAGGAACGATTTCTTGGTATTTCATTCTGGACTGTAATTGAGAGTGACACAAAGCGCTGGTGGGAATTGGATCATGTTGAAATCCCTGCTTTCCATTATAATTTTCTGCAGATAAACCAGCTCAGGTGGGATGGGGATTTCTAATGCTCTGCCCTTGATATTAATAATGCCTTCAACACCTTACTGGCTGGAGGTGAATTTAGAGAGGAATTTTTGTGCCTTCTGGCAGCTTGTCCTTGTAGACAAATGATGCAGGATACCTACAACAGTGACATGTTGTTTCAGTCACTTGTGTGCTGTTGTATATGGAGAATCCCATTGTCCAGTGATTTATGGAGCATCTATGAATGTTTGCCCAGTATTTCTGCTCAAAACCACAGCAAGATTTTCCTGTAAGATCTTGCATTTCTGACTTCAGCCAAGGCAGCCTGTTCTCAGATCATCTGCTAGTTGTGGAAGACCCAGTCCATGCTAATGGACGTTTCACAGCTTGGTGAAGAGGCTGACTGATAACATCCCACATTCTTGCTGCTTTAAACCTAGAATAGGATGAGCACCTGATGCCCGTGTCCCAGGAGTGCTTGCTGATCCATCTGAGAGGACTGGTGACTGGTGGGTGCAGTGAGTTGTTGAAGGTGTTTCAATGGTTTTGCATCTCCTCCAAGACATTCTGGTGCCTCCAAAGATCAAAGGAGTGTCCCCCAGTGTCACCTGCCACCTGTAGGGTAGGGAGTGCTCTGTGCTTCAGAAGTCTCAAAATTTTTCCCTTGAGGAGAGCAGACCAATCCTATCTGTTGTTTTTTGTTTTTGGTGGGGTTTTTTTTGTTGTTGTTGTTGTTGTTTTTTTTGTTTTGTTTTTGTTTTGTTTTGTTTTTGTTTGTTTGTTTGTTTTTTTGTTTTTTTTCCCCTGCATCTGAAAGATTGTCTCAGGGCTGATGAATCCAGGAGGATTCAGCTTCAATCCTTGGAGGCTGCTTGAATCCAGGAGGTCTTGTCTGCAGTGCTCAGTGCACTGTTTGGCTGTGAGCTGAGCCAGGAGGAGATGCAGAGTTTGTGAGGGGCACCGTGGCAGCCCTCCCACACAGCCCATGCTTGTCTCCTGTTGCTTTCATCAGGCCTGTGGCTCACCTCCACCTGGCACTGTTTCATCTGGCACTTCAGAAGCCATCAGAAATGGGCAGAGGAACTGGCTCCATACTCCTGCACCGTTGGAGCCCAGAGCTGATGCTCTGCAGCGGGGATGTGCAGCTACTGAGGCTGTGGATAATCCAGGGTAGCTGGGTCTGGGGCTTCCAGGATGCCTGCTTTGTGTCCTCAGCATTCTGGTCACTGGGAAAGTTTGGTATGGAGGATGTAGGGTGAGGTGGTTGGCCACCATGGTGTTACTGTTAGCAGTGAGGCTAACCCAACAGCCCAGTTGGACTTCCAGGTTTGCAGCTGAACTAGCACAAGGAAAATCTTGGGTGGTGACACAATAATGAGTCTTACATTCTTTCTGAAGGCTGGAAGAGCTGCTCCAGGTTCCATCCCATGCTCTGGTAATGCACCTCTCAGTCTATCTGGTCAAAGATGAAGTTCCCATGCTGGAAACTTCTCCCTGTCTCCACTACTGGGCTCCAAGAGCTTATTTTTTTTTCCTAGCATAGTACCCCCAGCCATGAGTTTGATACGATCCCTGATGTGAAGAGGGCACTTTTCCTTCTTCTGACATATATGAGCCAGATGGATACAATGGCAGAGAAATTTCTGCAGAATAATCTTGATCTGACTGTAGGGTGACTGGACTGGTAAATCATCTCCATGATGGAAATTGGGATGAGGGGGCCTAAAGCAATGGGTAGCCATGGAAGGAGAGCTTTTCCTGTGGCCACAGTGAACAGTGATGCCCCCATGGTTTGCACAGAGATGTTTTTGGGAAGCTTTTGTTTAGACTGTTAGATAAGTTGCTTTAGATAGTCCATTACACAAGCCATTCGGGGCAAAAGGTCTGGATTTCTAGTGGTGATCAGGGAATATGACTATTCTTGAACCTGACAGTGGGACAGCACCAGAGGTACTGCTAGAGGTGAACCTGCTAACCCATCACTGAATTTAAAGAATAGTCCAGAAGTGGAAGAGAAAAATGAGACTGTGGCAAAATGGTGCCTTCTTACACAATAGGTCAGCTCCCTGTGGGTATTCTGAGTCATTTTGTTGTTGTTGATTTTAGTGACTAAAATAAGTTTATTCCATGCTTTTTTTCTCTGCCAGGCCCCACAGACCCTGTCACCCCCAGCTCACAGATTCCATTAATTCTTGTGCATTATTGAGGGATTTCGGTTGATGAGATTCTTCCCTGGAATTTCTCTGTGGAAGAGCCCAACTGGCATACAGGACCCAAAAAGCTCAGGCTCCTTGCTTATGCCCAGTTATGTGGTGGGAACAGAACTTCTGATGTCTCCAGGACACATTGGATACCCGCTTCCTTCAAGGCACTTGTCATTGAGAGCGTGGCCAAGACTGGGCAGATGGAAGTGTTGGTCTGCAGTGCTTTGAATAATGCTCAGATATCTGATTCAGGCTGATTTTTGAGGTCTCGACCTCTGTGCACATGACTGGGGCATGCTTGGTGTGGGGGCACTGGGAGGAATTTGGCATGGAGCCCTCTGAGGCAACTGTCTTGTTTAGTAAAACTGGGGCTGTGGGAGTTGGTGTGAGGAAATAGCAACATCCACTTTGGTTTTTGCAGTCTCTGTCCCAGGGGCTGGCTGGGTGTTGCAGGAGGCCACAGGAATTCTGCTTGTGACCACAGCCAGATTAATGGCCATTTTGGCAGCTTTTCAGGAGTGAGGAATTTGGCCAATTTCACAATAATGGCTAGAAATTCCACATGAATTAATTAGTGTTATTACAGGACATGTCCTTCCTGCTCCTACAGTGCTGCCTGAAACACTGAACTCATTATATGAAGAAATGAAAATAGTACTAAAAATAAGAACTGGTATCCCAAGCCTGTGTGAGGAAACATGCGGAGTTATACCAACATCCTCCACCAGACATGCTTCCCTAACTATGGCTCACAGCCAAATGAGATCTAAACCCAAGTTTTGCATCAGTTGCAGCCACTAAAATGCTCCAGCTTGCTCCATGAGGGTGTCTTCTCTCTTGGACCCTGCTCATCTTAAGCTGTTCATCTAGGCTTCTCAATTACTCTGATATTTTCAGTTTGATGTAGTGTTCAGATCTGACCCTTGGATGTAGCACAGTGGAGGCTGCACACCTTCAGCCTCCTCTCCCTGTGGGATGGGCTTCCACAATGCTGTTACTACCTTGCAAGTAACCCTTTACTTCTATGGTAAAATGCTTGGAAATACCCTTGGGAAAGGGTGCTCTGTGTTTGAGTTTCAGTCAAGGGTATGCCATGGAAATGAGAGCCTGGGACTTTAGAAAGGTCTCCTTGAGGGTTGTCAGAGTAACATTAGATTAAGTAAATATTTTGGTAGCCCAGAGCTGATAACTTTCCCCTGCTTATGTTTGTGGGGAGTCAGCCTGTAGAAACCACCTCTCACGAGGCTTTTTACACAAAGGTTGCCCATGGACTCAGTGTGCTCTTATTTTAATCCCTTTTAGAAGTGCTGATGTTGTCTTGAGATTTACCTGCTGGTAAGTGGCAGGTGTGCAAAGTACACACAGCTTGATGGTTATTCTAGTGTTTCCTTTGGGAATATTGCTTCAGATGTTTGTGTTTGGACATGGGGTTCTCCTTTTGAGTCTAACCCCTCCTTTCTGCTTAACCTCACCTTTGTGAACCAAGGTTTGACTTGTTTGGTTTTTTCCCTCTTAGTTTTGGATGAAGTGAGTTCAACATGACAACGCTGACCAGGGAAGTGGTAAAATTCCTGCAGGTCCCACTGCACAAAGTGTGGTTTTGTTGGTGCTCAGCCTTCTTAAGAACTGTAACCCTCATCCTGCAGGGACTAAGGCCAGCCAAGCTGACAAAGGACTGAAACACCTGATTTTCAGCATTGAAAAATGTGCCTGGTAAAAAAGAGGAAAAAAATTACCATGTAGACACTGACAGCTGGAAAGCTTTTGTCTTTCTAGTAATGTTTGTTACTGATTTCAGTCATTGCTTTCCTCCATTTTTTTGTTTATTCTTTTTATCAGGCTAGTTTCAAGGATTTGTTACCTTAACCCCTGGCCACGAGGTTCGCCCTGTGTGTGCTGAAACCAACCTTTGCAAATTCAGACCACGCTGAAAACACTTGGGCAGTGCAGGAGGCAAGCACACCAACTTGGCCAAAGGTCCATCAAGGTACATTACTGTGGTATCTTGAGGCTTTGGGATAGGAAGATGTCCATGAACAAGACCAATTTGGGGTTGGTCTTAGGAATCTAGTTTCCTGCCTGTTTCCATCTCCCACCATCTCCCACGTACAGTAGCAACAGATGTGGTGAAAGGGGAGGTCTTGTCAGAAGGGCTGTGCCCAGTGGAAGCACAGCCCTGCCCAGATCTGGTTTGTCTCTGAGTTACATGCTAGGAGAGTGCAGCCTTTGAATTGTGGCTGTCAACAGTGTCCTGTCCTCTGGAGCTGATCTGCCCTAGCACAGCCAAAATGTCTGAGCTGACCTAAAAAAACTACTTGTGATTGAAATGCAACAACCCTCTATAAATATTTTACTGAGCCTGTGTTTCTTTCTTTCTTTCTTTCTTTTTTTTTTTTTTTTTTTTTTTTTATTTTTTCTTTTTTTTCTTTTTTTTTCCTTTTCTTTTCTTTTTTTATTTTTTTTTTCTTTTTTAATTTTTATTCTTTTTTTCTTTTTTAATTTTTATTCTTTTTTCTTCTTTTTTTCTTTTTTCTTTGTTCTTTGTTCTTTGTTCTTTTTTCTTTTTTCTTTTTTCTTTTTTTTTTTTCCCCAGCTCTTCTATTTTTCCCTGCCCATTAGGGGATAGTCAACTGAATGAACATTCCCTTTGTGGCATCCTGTGATGAAGCGTATTTTTGGCAGTTAAATTATGCATCTTGCTTGTCTCCTGTCAATATTACCCATTTTCAAGACTGATACTGCGCTCAGTATTGAGTGTGTGAATGCTTCTGTAGGAGCATTTACAACCCACCGTGGGCTGCCCATTGACAAATAAACTATATCCTGAAAATCTCTGCAGGGTTTGTAGCAAGCTTTTGCAGCTCTTCTCTTGAAGCAGTGGGCTCCCATCAGATTTATGAAACTATTTTAATGGGGCAAGTTCCCAAAATTTTATCCAAGAAAGAGCTATGAATGGGTGGGACTTCAGACTGTGTGTCAGTGTCTGCAGTGCAAGGTTGCAATGAGCAGGGTAACACAATGAGGAAGGTACCTCTGCAAGCAGCCAGCAGACAGGGCTGCACTTTGGAAATCCCTGAAATCATGGGATGGTGTCAGCAGCATGACCTGACCTGGCAGCCTGACACCGGGATCTGGGGCTTGTTGTGCAAGGTGTGTAGTCTGCCCTGTCCTGGAGTAGCCCTGGGACAGGTTGCTCTCTTCTCTCTGCAATCATGGAAGCCTGTACAGTGGCTGAAGGGCAGGTAGCTACAGCTAACTGGAAGGGACTGGGTTACCTACTGTCCCTGGGATGGAGCTGGAGGTGCTGTCTTCATTCCAGGAGCAATGCCATGAGGTGGGGTCAGTCACCATCACAGTTCAATGTGGAACAAATGCGAAGTCTCCACTGTGATGGTGGCAAACTGCTGCATTTCAGAGCTGAAGATGTGGCACTGGTTCAATGCCACTCTGAACCCACCTTCGTGCAGTGCAGGGGCTGATGCTGTGCAGTGCTGCTGTCCTGGCCTGGCCTGTGTGTCCTGAGGAGAGCTGGGCTTTGGGCTGTTTGCTTCTCAGCTAGTGACCCTGAGCAGCCTGAAGCCAGGATTGCTGGTTTGCCCTTTTTCCAGCTAGACACATGGATCTGTTTTAAGGCAGTCAAGGTACTGAGTGAGTGAGACTGAACCTCCCAAAAAACCCTACAGCACCCCAGGGAGCCAGGATTGGAGACCTTGGAGCAAGTTTAGATGCCAAAGTTTGGGCAAACATGTTTCAATGCTGCCTGGAGGGACTTTTGTCCAGAGGCTTTCCTGTGGAGAGACATACCCAGGAAGCAGAAATAGCAAGTGACTAAACGTCACAGTTACATTCCTACCATCTGAAAAAAACTCCCTGTTTTCTTTTGGCAGCAAAAATCAACTTCCCTTTTCTCCTCCCCAAGTGGGCGAGCTGGATCCCGGTGGCCGTGCCCTCACTGCAGATATATGGGACGGTCCAGGTCAGGCTGAAAGAAAAACTCTCCTACTGGGGGCTTTTCACTGTTGTGCTTCTTTCTGAAGAAAATGTGCAGGACTTTTCCTGGCCCTTGTGAAGGCCAAGATGCAGGTCTGCAGTTGGAATAGGGTATTGGCCTAATTTGGGAGCTTGTCTGGGTTTTGAGCCACTTGCTTCCCTCCTGCATCTCCTGTGCTGCTTAGTCTGAGCTTTGTGGAGTGGGGGTTGGCATCCGGCTTTTTGTTATTTGTGTAATTAATCTCATCCCTCCCGACTGTGACTTCTTCAGTTCCCAGGCACAGACTGGCTGGGGCACCTGCCTTTGGTCTCTGCTGCACTGTAAAAGCCCCATCTGGAAGTCAAAGAAACCGAGACAGGTACTGCTGGGTGTGTTGTTCTTGGGGGTGCTTCTCCTTCGGTCCTGGAAAACTCACTGATGGGATTGTACCTCAGCAGAGCATATTTCTCAGACTGCACAGCTTGCAAGTTGCTGCAGTGATGAATATGACAGCAGCCACGATGGTGCCACATGTCTCTTAGTTTGAAGATGCCAGGGTGAGGAGAACAGTGTAAAGGCTCCAATGCAAAACCCCCTGGGATTTTTTGGTGTTTATTTTAGAACTCTTTTGAATAGCAGGAGCCTGAACTTTTGTGGGATGAGAGCCCAACAGGTAAGGAGTGATTCAGCAGCTGCTGCACCCAGGAAAAGTCAAGAGCTGGGTCCTGATTTACAAAAGGCTTTTGGCAGCTCTCTGGGTCTCCTTGGTGCCAAGAAGAAAATACAAACCATTACAGACATGCTGGCCATGTGCATTCAGACCAGTGTGTGCATCCCTGCCAGTGTGTGCCTCTTGCCTTCTTTCTTTGCTAATGTTTTCTCCCTAGAAACGTAGAGCCCTGTACATTTTTCCCATTCCTTTTTTTTCGTCAGCATGTTAATTTTTTTCCCTGCTACAAAGTGCTGCGCTCTGTTTCATTTCCTCTTATTTTCTCTTGCAGCATTTCTGCCACCTTTACCTTCCTTCCCCAAGCCTGCTCTCAGATTTACTTTGCATATTTTCAGCAGGGTGCTAGCAGGCTCATTTTGACCTGTCTGGCTTAGTGAAGACCTGCTGAAACCTGCCATTGCTCCAGAGAGAGGAGCTGTCAGAGGTTATCCTGCCAGGGTGGGAGGGTCAGGCAGAGAGTTCTGTGGGAGCACGTCTGGGAGCTGTCGAGGTGACAGGCTCTGGGTTTAGAGTATGACAGAGTCCACAGGTTGGTTCCTGCTTGGAGCTGATCATTTTGGTTTGGCTGCCAAACCATTAAAATAATAATAATAATAAAAGTCTTAAGGTTTTATTCAGGTGACTTTGAAATATTGTTGTGTTTCTCCTTGGAAGCACAAAGGGACCTCAACACAAACTTTCAAAGGTCATGAGGGACACCGGCAACAAAAAAAGTTTACCATTGAGCATCTTTAAAGAAAGCAAAGTGAATGAACAGCCAGACTCTCCAAAGTGGCCGCAAAGAGTATACCACCAGTTTACCCAGTGACCCAGGATGTGTGAAAAGTGGCCCCAAACTTCCTTTGCCTGAGACATGGAGGCAGACTGGCTGGGCTTCCACACTGTAGCACTTGGATCTTGTGAAATGCTGACATCTCAGTTGGTGTAAGCAGCTGGTGGTGTTTCGGGGAGAGCCTGGAGGAGCGTAGGGATCCTACCTGGCTTGGTGAGCCTCCTGAGCAGCAGCTGCAGGAGTCCCAGGATCTCTGGCTCAGAGGGTGTGGGAGAGCTTAGTCACAAGTGGCCTGGCTTTTGGTTGATTGTGTTTTCATTGCTCTTCCAGTTCTTGCTGAAATTCTGCCATAAATGGACCTCCTCGGTGGAGCTGCTGGTACACAGGCTACCCTCCACCCAACTGGAACCTGTGCTGACCACAATCTTCTATTTCTTTTCCATCCAAAAGGACCAAAAAGAACCCTCAGATTCAACCATAATCAGACGTTTTCTCTTGCTCTGATAAAACCCAAACAAAGCCAAAACCTGGAACATTTTCTATATGTCTGGGTTTTTTTTCTTTTTTTCCAAATCATCAGCCAAAGCAAAAGGCCCCAAGCAGACCCCAGGTGTTTGAACTGTCCTTGTTTTAATGCAAACACACAAATGCTCTATAAAAATATGTGCAAGAATTTGAACTACTCTGGGGTTTTTCTACTCGCTCTCTTTCTCAAGGGCATTTGGAGAGAGCTTCTTTTCTCTGCTGCATCTGCAGTGAGATGTTTTAGTTCTGGCACTCCATCCAAAATGGGGCAAGGAGACACCATCAAGAAGCTATGGAGAGAGCAGTGTGACTTCGGGTGGACCCACAGTGAATTTTTCCTAGGGGCATCCTTGATCTTCTGTCTGGGTTAAATGTCTGCATCTGTACCCACCTTTTTCCCCCTTCTGCAAACTGAACAGGGCTTTCCTGAAAGCCCATCCCAAAGCTGGGACTGGTGGCTTGCTGTCACATAGAGAGGTGCAAATCCTGGACTGCACTTGGATCAAACAGTTTCCAGAGGGGCAACTGCGAGTAAAGTTTCCCCAGGTTTCAGTGATTCGAGTGACCACCAGGGCATGTGGGTTGAGATGTATGCAGACTTTTATCCCTTAGCTCCTTTTTTTCCGGTTACCTGAGGCGCTGTCTGTCTTCTTAGCATGCAAATTCCTCTCTGCTTTGCATTGCCAGTAATTCAAGCCAGTGCAAATTGCTTTCCCCGGTCGCTGATATCCGTTTTCTGACTTGGGGTTTCTGCTGTCGCTGAGTTTTGGCCTTCACCCTTTGGATGCTGGCACCTACTGAACCCAGCTGAGAATGTGGCCCTTTGTGCTGGAGCTGTTCACAGGAGCCGGGGAGCTTTGCCTTCCCTGCTGCGAGCCTTTTTGGCTGGTGAACGTGTGCCCTTTTCTGGTGGGGAGGGATTTAGGGGTGAGGGGGAGGTGAGAGCGCTCCTTGTGCTGTAAGAAAAATGATGAATGACTCTCTTGTGCTTCTGAACAAAACCAGGAAATCGGGGGGAGTGAGGGGGGGGGGAGGAGGGAAAGCAAAAAAGGAGGAAATGAGAAACAGTAAAGAGGCCTCCCCCACCTTCATATAAGCAATCACTCCACAGCATCTGGAGCCCAGTAAAAGGGCTGTTTCCAGGAGACCTCGCACTTGCTAGCCACAGAGATCTCCTTTATTGCAGACTCCTGGGGCTTGTATTCCCATCTCCCTTGTGCCGGCTGGGACAGCAGCCCAGCACCCAAAAATGGCTTAACAGGGGCAAACTGAAGCTGGGCTTCCATGTCCATTGGCACTGGAAGTGTGCGTGCCCAGCTCGGCTGGCAGGCTCTGGTCTGTATCTGGCTTGGGGATACGGCTGTGTTGCTGCCGGAGCAGCCGGCGGGGTGTTTGTGCTGGCGGACTGCCTGGCAGTGCTGGGGCTGACAGCACCTTGTCGGCCTCACGTTACAGTGGCACAGGTTGTGCCATGCTCTGTCGGGTGTAAAATCTGCTGGAGTGGGGTCATCCCTCCTGCCCTCTCCCTTGAAATTGTTTTGGATGCATTAGAGGCACTGGGGATGTATGTGGAGTGAGTCACTGGCCATGGTGGCTTGGGTCTGATTTTAAGAACCCTCAGGATGAGGTTAGGATCTCCAGAAACGTGAGCTGTTTACTTAAAATGGTGCAGGAATACATGACTCTTATGGGGCTGGAGGGGATGGCAGTCCAGCACGAGTCATGGCTAATGGCCACGTCCATGCTGTGGTTTGGTGGCAGAATTTGAAGAAGGAGGTCTTTCTCTGTTTGTTAAAAAACATACCTGGCAGGGACCGTAACAAGCCAAACTTGTTCAGTGTAACCTCACTGGTGTCCCTGGTTTAGGCATTGTGGAAGGGGCTTGTTGGCACTGTGAAAGCTGTTCCTGAGTGCAGCTTGAAAACCATAATGCAGGTTTCAGAAATAGAGACCCTGTGAGGCAAATGGCTCCTACCCATTTCCAGCTGGATGTGATCACATGTGAAGCAGCTGAGCATTTTCACAATCCTGGCCAAAATACTGGCTGCTAATTCGGTTGCAGTTCGTATCCCTCTGTTGTCTCCATCAAGTCTTACATGGACTCAAGCAGTAGAGTGGTGCAGTGGAAGCATGCGAGGCCTATATCCCAGAGACTGATGGACTGAAAACATCCTCTGCTAGCTAGGAATTTGTAATGGTTGGACTCAATGATCTTAAAGGTCTTTTCCAACTAAAATGATTCTATGAATTTTAATATTAGGTGGGAGTGGGGCTGTCTGTTTATTTCTCTTTCCTGAGCTGAGAGGAGCTCTTTTCCCCCTGCATGTGAGTCTGTTAGTGTGGTTGTCCAGCTGTTGTCTGACAGTCTGGGAGTGGTGAGTGTTTCTGACATGGCATTTGGTTCTTGCTTGGGAATTTTCAGTGTTCAGGGCTCTGCAGGAGAATTTTTAGTAATAGAAACTCAGATATTGTATACCCTCTGTGCTAATGGATGTTTTTATTTCTTCTATCAAGAGATTATGTTTTCAGCCAGGCTTTAGCCCAGTGTTTGCTCACCTGCTTATGTGGCCTTATTTTCATTCTTACAAATCTGGAGGATTGAGCATGTATCTGAAAAATATGTTTGCTCTCCTGTGTGAGCATGGGAAGAGAGCTTTTATCTTCTGAAAAGGTCAGTCTACATTGGCACCTTGGATATTTGCATCTGCTTTTGAAGTTCCCTCACATCACCATGTGAGCAGAAGGGAATCCTCATTGTATTTCACAAATGCGGGGTCCTCAGTGTGTATCTCTGCTTGGCATGTTGCCAAAGGAGTTCCCTCTCCAGGGCCTGTGGAGAGGGATGGCTGGACTTGTGAAGTGAGTTGTGAATGCACACATGGAGAAGAGGCAGGAACATCCTAATTGTAGAGGAGTTGCAGGCTCTTAGTGGTAATGCACCACTCTTGGTGGTGATGCTGGGGATTTTGGTTGTTTGGCTGGGGCAGACTCCATGTAAGTCAGCTGGGTTCAGGAGAAAAAGCAAGATGGCTCTTGAGTTTAGAGCAGCTCCCAGGAATGGTCAGTCTATAGGGGGATTTGCTGAGAAGGACACTATTGTAAAAACTCTCAGCTCTTCTGCCTGTAATCCACAGGGCGGCACCTCTCTGAAGTAACTTCAGGTCTCCCCTTGTGTCCTCGCCTCTGGGTGCTGGAGGAGGATATGCAAAGTCAGACACTACCTCCACTCTTTCCACTGCCTCTGTGAACACTGAGGTCAGTTTCAGAGTGACCCCTGAATTGCATGAATTTGGGGTCAGTTATCAGAAAAGGTAAGCCCTGTCTCCAGCTCCTTAGATGGGGAGTAATGGTGTGTGTGGCAGGTGACAAGGCTAAGTTTAGTGTTTCTTCTGGTCAGGAACTGGGCTGGGAGCTGGGTATTGTTATAGCAGTTACATTAAAACGTATGGGGAAAAGTTAGGTCTTTCTCCTTGTGCCAGCAGTGCCCACAGGAGTCTGGTGAGGAGTGACCAGTCGCTAGAAGAGGGCAGCTTATGATCACCCCATGCCTTCTTTAGGCTTTATACCAGCTTGTAGAAGAAAAGGCTTTGGGGAGATCTTACAGCAGCCTTCCATCACCTGAAGGGGGCCTACAGGAAAGCTGGAGAGGGACTTTTTGCTAGGGGGTGTAGTGGTAGGACAAGGGGGAATCGTTTAAAACTGGAAGAAAGGAGGTTTAGAATATATACTAGGAAGAAATTCTTCAGTGTGCAAAAATGGAACAGATTACTCAGAGAAGCTGGGTACCCGTTTCCAGGAAGTGTTCAAGGCCAGGTTGGATGGGGCTTTGAGCAACCTGGCCTAGTGGGAGGTATTCCTGCCCATGCAGGTGGGTTTGGAACCAGATGATCTTTAATGTCTCTTCCAATCCAAACCATTCTGTGATTCTATGATGCTTTTAAATCAGGGTCTTTAGGTGACCAGGAAGCAGGGTGTGCCAAGTCAGCACCTGCTGCTGTTGTGTCAGACTCTGGGCAGGGGTGTGAAGTTTTGAGGAATCTCCAGAGCATCACAAACTCCTCCACAGATTGCCCCTGTGCAAAGGGGATCTTGTACCCCCATTAGCACAAATCGGTTCCTGTTGAAGCCTGATGAGTTTACATTCTCTGCAAGTCCCTTGATTGGAAACCTGGGGCTGGTTGCGTGGGTGACAGCTGTATTTTGGTCTTGAGCCCTTCAGATTAGCTGGGTCCACTCAAAGGGACAGAAATCTTTGAGCTTTGGGAAATCATCTTCCTCAGTAAAAGCTCCCGAGGGAATTCTGACTCCTCTGTGGTTTCCATAACACCATGCTGAGGTGTCTGTGCATCCTGATGTCTTACTAATTTGCCAGTGATGATTTTTTTTTAAATTTTTTTTTGGTTCTTTTTAGCAGTTGCATTGTGCAACTAATGGGCTTTTTATTGGTGGTAAACAAGACAAAATAGGCAGGAATTCTGCCGAGGCTGGACTGGCAGGCTTGCCTCTCAGTGCTGTAGAAATAACTTGTTCTTTTTTTTCCTTTAAAAAAAACAAAGAGAGAGAGAGAGAGAGAGAGGAAACCTGTGACACTCCCACAGCTTGATGTTACTGCTCCCACCAACCTCCACCATAGAAAAAGCTGCAGAGCATCTGAGGTGCATGCTCTGGGCCTCATGGCCTAATTTTTGGGTTAAAACTACTCTCTGCTTTGGTTTAAAGGGCTGTAACTTCTGGTGAGGAGGGCAGTGGCTTTGCCCCCTGTACCATCCTGCCCTGGCATGGAGCTGCTGCTTGCCAGGCTGTGGTCAGGATGCTCAGTCTTGAACACATGGAGCTTGTGGGACTTGATGGGGGCTGAGGAAAACCCCATGTCTCCTAAGTTTCTTGCTTGATAAGCTGAAAACTGGCTGTGGACACACAGCAGTTCAGAACCCTCCTGAAACAGGAGTGGGGTTGTCTTGGAAACCTGTACAGCCCAGAGAAATGCAGGTACCGCTGCAGAGTGTGTGGCTGCTGCCTTGAGCTGGTGCTGGATGATGCTGGGTGTGAGAGCCCAGACCCATCACCATGGGGCTCTGTGGGGCTCCCATCACGTGAGGACTTGCTGGTGGGCTCAGCCTCTGTCCCTGCAGCATGTGTGCCACCACTGTCCAGGCTAACCTCAAGTGAAAAGTATCAAACTTCAGTGGCCAAGAAAAGAGTGCTGACCTATTTTGGGCACTTATTTACATTCAAGTTGCTTCTCTCTGTGAAAAAGCTGTTGTGACTCCAGTACTTTAAAAAAGTCTTTCCCCTCCCATAGCTTTTGTTTTTAACAGGATATAATCTAGGACTAACATCTGTATTTTCCAGAAGTCAGAATAAATGTCTTATTATCTTTTCTTTTCGTTTTCTTGCTGAAACAACACTTTTACAGAGCAAAGCCAGCTCTGTAATACAGCCAAGCCTTTGGTTGTGTTGTTTTAATTTTTACAGGTTCTCTTTTTATTTAAAGCCTTTGCTACGATTCAAAGTTTTCAGACCAAAATGGAAAAAAACTTGAAAATATGTCACTGCCGTCTCTGATCATGAGCCACAATGAACAGAGTCACAAACACTATGGAAAGGTGTTGGGTTTAGTTCCTGGGATTTTTTTTTTAAGTACACTTCTGTCACTTACTGATTGTATCACTCGCTGAAATCTTATCTTCTCCTGAAAGGTCTTACCAGTGAGAATGTTTTTGCTTTGTTTTTTTGTCTTTCTTTGACAGCTAGCTGTTCTCTACCTTTATATGCTGCAGTTTACAGCTAATTTCTGATTTCGTTTAGATAGAAACTGTGGTGCCTAAAACAAACTTGTATCATTGGAATAATCATTAAATTTGAACAGCTAGGCAGTGCTGGTGGCCCCCAGAAGAGATGCTTATTTTCTCTCCTGAGAGCCCTCCATAGGCTGCTGCACATCAGCAATGCTGTCAGCACCTCCTGCTCCAGTCTGCTGGGGTGCTTTCACATCAGCAAGGAAAGGAGTTTACCAAACTCATTTGGGGTCTGCTGAACTAGGCTTGATGGGAGGCTCCAGAGTCTGGATTAGTTTTATCTATAGGTTTCATGCAGTAGACTCACTGAGAATTGAAATGCTCCCTGAAATGAAAAAGTAAGCAGAATTATCCATGCAAAGAAGAAGGCAAATTCAAAGGAGGGATCCTCTAGATAGAGCTGGCATGTTTAACATGGTTTAGCTACTCTACTGTGAAAGTGAATTCAGATTAAGCTTCCCCTGTGTAAACAGGCCAGATGAAGGATTTTGTTGTGTGATGAATTGATGCAGTGAAGCAGATGTTGTAAAAGACACTGTCCTTAGCACAGAGAGTGTCCCTGGAGTTGGCATTAACTGCTCCTCACTGCTGAAACTGGCAGAGCTGGGGAAAGACAACACTTGGGGAATGCATTAGACCCTTCAGTTCTTAGCCCTCATATATCCTATGTGTGATATATCAGATCTGAAGTCACATTTTTCCTCTACTGGGAGCTCATGAGGCGGATTTTTTTGCTTTCTGTAAGTCCCTCAAAATTCAGTCCCTTTTATGTTGCCTTAGTTGTCCTCATGGTGTTGGCAGTCTTGTGCATGTGTTGGCTTCACACCTTACATGCCAGGAAGACTTCTGGTATTCTGGATTTTCAGTCTCTTGGAGAGGTTGGGATCCAAATCTGAGACTTGGGTGTTCTTATTTCCCGGTATTGCTGCCACCATATTTGTCTCAAAGAAGAGGACTGATTTAGTGCACCTCTGTTAATGTGCAAGTACGGCAGTTCCTTTAAGTTTCATATTAACTTTTATTTTTCATGTGGTGAAAACACCAGAGGCTTGAGGAAAGAGCAGTGCACAGCAGTTGCTGGATATGCATTTCAAAATTCCCCATGGAAGACTGCCTAATTAGATTTAATGAGCTGGCTGGTGAGCATGCACGTGTGTGTGTGCTTTCCACTTCACTCCAGCTAACAGGATCAGGAGTGCTCGTGTGTGTCTGAGGTAATTTGGATGAGTACGTGGGAGAGATGTTTTTGCTCTTGCAAAGTGCAGGTGTGAAGCAGACTTCTACCTGCATTTCTCATGTCTGTGCTGTAATGAGAGACTTCCATCCGGAGGTGAAAAATTTGATAATGCAGGTGGTAAACTGGAAGTGAAGGATGCTTAGGTGAGGAGGGATGGGAGCAGAGCACCTTTGATAGTTCATATCCCATCCACCATCATGTACTCCCAGGAGACATTGGTGCAGGGAGTGGCAGAGCTACAGGAGGTGACAGGATGTGTGCCACCAAACTGCCAGGGCAAGATTTTAATTTAACAGGAGACAAGCGGTCAGTGAGGCTGGGATTTCAGTGGGCGAGGTGGATAACAGCCATCGGGTTTGCACTTTGCTGTGTCTTGGTCTGCTCTGCTGGCTGCCTTCCCACCCCTCCATGGCTGGAGAAGGTCCTGAGTTGTATGTGTGTAATTTGGCTTTTTTGCAGGGGTCACAGCCATGGGTCAGTGCTCTGTTTCCAGGAAGGTCCAGACTGGGTAGAGAGCTGTGCCGAGAGGGTGGCCATTTTAAGGAGGTTTTTTTCTTTGGGTTTTTTTTTGTTTGTTTGTTTGTTTTGTGTTTTTTTTTAAAACTAACTAACCTTTGTTTTCTGTCAAGAAAGCTGTCCTGAGGCACGACTTAGCAAGGCAAACATGCCTGGACAAAGGGAGCATTAAGCTTGCACAGAGGGAGGGGAGAGGGTTACACCTCTAATTACTTCATGTGCATGTAATCTTTTTTTTTTTTCCCCTCTGGTGACTGATGGGTCTTGAAAGGACTTGCCGGGTTTGGTGCATGATTCACTGGTGCAGTCGTGTTCTGGGCTGAGACTGTGGGCTGTCTGGGCCCCAAGTGCTGAGGGCAGGCGATGCCCTTGTGCTGGTGTTGCTCACACCTGAGTCAGCGCTTGTGCAGCACCAGGTGCTCCAGAGCTGGGGGACGGGCCTTGGGCTTCACTGCTCACAGCCCAGCCCAGCCCAGCCAGGCAGGAGGATGGAGGGGTTTGGTTCTGCTCTATTAGCACTGTCTTGAGTGGGGTGGGAGCATGTGGAGCAGCAGCTCCTGGTAGTGGTGTGGGTGCTCAGTGCCGTCCTGAGTAGATGTGAAGCACTGAGCTGCAAAATTGCCTCTGACAAGGAGGCAGTCCTGAACCGCTTTATTGCATCCCTACCCCTAAATAGGGACACAAAGGAAAAAAAGATGAGTGCTTTCCTCATCAGTTACCCTCTCCATAGGAGCAGCAGCCTCCTAACCACCCAGCCTGCCATTTGTCCCTTTCTCTCGTCTTCATGCCTGGTTCTGGAGCTCATGATAGTACCCTGGCTCTCCTGAAAAAAAATGGGACCTGGGTTTGGCTGGGAGGGGAGTTAGGGCTTGAGTTAGGGCTTGTGGTGTTCATGTGGGGAGCAAAACGAGGGAGGGGGGAACTAGGGTGGAAAGAGGTGAATGAGGAGTTGTGGGGCTGGTATTCAGGGAAAAGGAGGAGCAGCTGGGACTGCCTGGAGGAGTAGGGAAGGAACTTGTGGAGTGGGCTGCTGTCCTGACCTTGAAGCCAATGGATTAGGAGCACTTGGCAGGGAGCTAGGGGTCTGGTTTTAGGCAAACAGTGTAAAATATGATGTGGAATTCAAGGAGGGAGCTCCAAAGCCAGTGGGCTTGGCTCCTTAAAGTTCCCACAGGAGGGAATGCATTTTAGCCTGATTCCTGTAAAGATTTTCCCTTTCCCATAAGTTTTTGGGACCAACTCTCTGCAGGTGGGGTGGTGCAGAGGTTTGACCAACGATTTCCTTATTTTAAGTTTGATGAAAATCACTGGCCAGGTAGAGAGAGAAAAGCCCTGCTAGTGGCCTTGTGGTGAGGAATGCTGTCTTGTGGGTTCAACTACCATATTAGACATCAGGGCATCCACGTGGTTGCTAGTGCCCAACATGCACTCATGGGTGGAACTGCTCCTGAGGTGGCTGGCTCTCACTTGGGGAAACAATGCACTTTCTGCACCAAAATCCTACAATCATTTAGGTTGGAAAAGACACTTAAGATCATTGAGTTCAACTGTAAACCTAATGCTGCCAAGTCTACCACTAAACCATGTCCTTAAGTGCCACGTCTGCACATCTTTCAAATACCTCCAGGGATGGTGACTCCACCACTTCCCAGGGCAGCCTCTTCCAGTGGTTGACAACCCTTTTGGTGAATAAATTTTTCCTAATATCCAATCTAAACCTCCCACTGCTTTTCCAGTCTTTCCTTCTTTATTTCACCAGTTCCTCTTTCCTGCTGGGAGGTAATCCCATGCTTTAATATATCTCAGTGGTTTAGAGAAAATATTTGTCAGCAGATCTTCCCCCCCTCCTATGAATATTTCTTACATTGTTTTCATTGGTGAAAAATTATCTCTAGCAAAAGGGAATGAGAATCTTTGTAAATCTGAGCAATTTTCTTATCCTGCCAGGGTGGAGAAATCTGTCCCCAGCATTGCCTCTCCGGTTGGTTCCTCCAGGTCTTCTCTGCTCATAGATCAGTTGCATCTTACAGCATGCAACAGTGTTACAAGCATTTTAATTTTACTTTTTGTTTAACAAAACAAATCAACAAATCCCAAACCACCCAACTGTATGTGGATTCTCCCATTAAGTGGAGCTGAGGGATTGCAGCAAATTACCTCTGTTGCAGGAATCCCTTTTGGCTTGAAAGGAAGTATTCATGCCGTTATGCAATCCATGTTGAATTTTCAATTTGTTACAGTTTTGTCCTGCTCCCTCCCTTTTGTTCACCAGCCCAACTAGAGTCCTGCTGAGGCTCTTCATTGACTTACATGTTTAAAAAGTCCTGATGTATTGGTATGGTCCTGATCCAACAACACTGTGCTCTGAGATCTCCAGTTGGAGCAAATAGCTGCAGTGCAGAACCTGAGTCTAGAATCTCTCCCAGTTTAAGCCATCGTTTTTCATCACAAATTCTTTTCTGAGAGGCTGTGGTTGCCTGGTCTCTCAGCTTCCCTCCCTGCATCCATGTGGGAAAGCATCTAGCATTTCCAAGTGGTTCACATTCCTTGCAGAAAAAAAATCTCAGCAGCAGAGGACTGCATAATCCTCCACAGCCATAAATTGAATATGGTCCCAGCGTAAAGGTATTGGGAAAGGCTCAGGAGCCTTCATTTCAGTCATATTGTCTCAGATGGAGGGTGGCTGAGCTAAATGATTTATTTAGCTCAAACCATTTCAGATACAGGATGGAGGTGTTCACTGCTTATTCTGCTGTAGGAGGGTTCTACCATTTTCAGGAACAGCTACTGCTGGCACCTGTTAAATCTCAAACAGGAGCATACCTGTGCTATGCTTCAGTTTAAAATGGATGGATTTGGCATGGATTATTGCTTCAGTAGTTCTATGTAAATATAAACCTCTGCTTCCAGGGAGCCTGCCTAGGGTTTAAGTCTATGTAGGCATGAGCATGAGCATTTTGAAGGATAGAGAGTTTATTTGTTGGCTGAAGCTGGGCCATCAACCACACACCTGCTCTCCCTCCACTCTAGTTGGGAAACCAAATGGCTTAGCCTAAATCACACCAGTTCTTGAGCTTCTTATGTACTGACTAAAGTGGAAGTGAGGGGCTGGATGTGTTGAGGCTCCTGGGAGCACTGCATGTGGGTGGCTGCCATGGGTCAGCTGGTGGCCTGAGGGGGCTGCTCTGAGCAGGGTGTGAGTGCCCTGGTGCCGCCCCAGATGCACTTGCACCAGTGCTGCTCTTGGGTCAGGGGGATCCCCTGCATGTGAGTTGCAGGACCCAATGGTTGAAGACTGCCTTCTAGAGGAATACAGGGCTGGAATATTTGTCCTGAGAAAATGGTGAGCGTGGCTCCTGATTGTCTTCAATCCTGCATCTTTTCTCTCTGTGGGGCAGAGGAGGTCTGAGCTGTGGGGTGGCCTTGTGCTGAAGGAGCCTTGCAGCGGGCCATGCCTGGGCAGCACCAAAACACACCTCAGCTCTGATTCATGGCAGTGATGCAATTGTCTGTGCTGGTGTGGGCTGGAGCTGAACTGCTGTGAGATGGGGTAATAATGTGGATTTTTTTTTTTTTCATTTTACTCCTCCCATTCGATACTTTGCAAGGATCACTGGAAGGGACTACAGATAACAAAGCAAGCTGTTGCCATCCACAAAAGCATTTTCTTTTGACTCCCTAAAAGCTCTAGCAGAGAAAATAATAAAAATTTACTTGCTGTTCTTGTTTCCAGAGTATTCATGCCTGGGGATGTACCAAGATGGTGCAATAGGAAGATCTAAGGGGAGGGGCACATCTTCTGAGGCGTGGTCAGGAGCCTGAACTGTTTAAAAAACACAAAGCAGAACCAAGCCAATCAGCCCTTTTCTAAAGACCATTTTTGCTGCTGTTCCTCAGTACAGCACAGGCCTTGAACCTGATTCCCCCACCTTTCCCTGTTCTGATTTCTATTACTGATTTCTCTTGCTGCAACAAGTGTTCAAGTCCCAGCTGCTGTGCAGGTTGTGTTTCAACCCCCCTCCCCTTTTTCCCAGGGGCTGTTGACCTGCCTGTGCTTGCATCCTTTGTGCTGTCCTCCATCCTGACACAGCTTTTTCCTTTCTCTTGCCTCTGTTTCTGGTTTGAAGGGTTCAGGCTGGGGATGTGATGTGTAGTAGTTTTGGGGTTTTTAGGAGTATGTCAGCCTTGACAATCTTCCTTGAAAAACGGCCCAGCCTGAGGAGAGTGGAAAACTTATGAGAATATTTGAAATGCTGACTAGTTCCATGGCCTCTTGGGTGATGCTGCACAGGAACAAATACTGCTCTTTGCAGACACAGGAGTTGGGAGGTCTCTCACCTGCAGAAGGTGCCTCGGAATTCCTTGGTCACAGTGTGGACAGCCCAGCCCGGCTGGCAGGGTCCTCCCAACACCTTGTATTTTGTTTGGATCCAAACGTTGCTTTAACCGAATTCAAAGTTCATTCCTCCTACTTGATCCAGCCCTGTCCCTGAGTTTCCTCCACATGGGATGTGCTAGAGTCACAGAGACGTGCCAACACCTCCAGGCCTGGATGGTTTTTGGAGTAAAACATCTAATTTCTGTGTGGGGCTGGTCTCTGCCCTTTGCCGGGTGCTGCCCCACTGACATCGTGCAGGTAGAGCCCAGTTCTGGCTGCCGTAGCAGCTGGGGGCAGGCAGTGAGCAAGCCTGGCCCACAGGCTTGGCGAGGTGAGCATCAGGCCGCGGGCTGCTCCCGAACACATCTGTCCCCGCTTGTTCCTGCCACCGCCTGAGCCCCAGGGATGGGAAGGGCGGGCGGGATCCCCTGCGCTGCCCCAGGACCTGACGCTGAAGCTCTCAGCGGCTGCACTTAGTGCAGGCAAGTGCCTGCATGTGTTTTCCAAGGCTGAGTTCACTGTGCCCATTCTTTGTCTCTCTCCCGCCCCTTAAAATTCCCAAATCTTAACATTTTTGGCTCCTATCACATGCATGCACTGCTCGTGCTCCCAGAGCATCTGATTACAGTCGAAGCTCAGATCTATCCCCCTTAGCATCTCCACCATGTGCTTTGCCATGTGTACTCTGTTGGGTTCTGATAAAGTGCAAACATGGTCCCTGTTCAGCTCTTGCACTCAGTGAAGACTTCTCTTGTTTTAAAACAAAGTGCTGGCTGTCCCATTATGAGCTGGGCTTTTTTCCAAACAAGCCTTGTGTGTGGGCATGTGTGGATTATCTTTGTCTCTATGGCTACGCCAAAAACTATAGAACCAGAAAATTTGCTCGAGTGATTGAGATCTAAGATACAGGTTTCCTACAGCTTTCAAAAAGAGTTGCTGGGTGGTGGTACTGTACCTTGTTCACATCTTCTGATGAGTTGTAGCAGAAACTCAGACAGTATTAGACATCAGAGAACTAACTCTTAAACACAGTCTCAGGAAGGAGCTACATAAAAAACCCTCTTAAAAATCAAGCTTTGTTAGTTCTATCACTCCAGTGTATTAATATTAATTAGGTCATTTTACTAATTACCTGTTCATCTGTATGTAGGGACAACTGATAGCTTGCTGATGGGTCCCAGCTGGAAACTGTAGAACATGAGAAACAGACCTTGAGAGTCACGTGTGGGCAAGAGGGGGTTGATTATCACCTTCAAGAGCTCTTGTTTGCTAGGGTTTTAGACTATTTTGGCAATCCCTAAGGTTGCATGTGGGATGGAGAAGTGTTCTCTCTGATGAGGGTTAAGTATGTGCTTTTGAAGAGAGAATTAGCACATGTAAGCTATTCACTGGTGCTGTGCTTGCTAAGAGCTGGTGTCAACCTTTTGAGAAGATAACAAGTAACAGCAGTTACCAAGATCACCATCATGGTTACTATATTTTGGCTTTTTTCAGGCACCTCCCTAGTTGGGGATTTAAAGGTGTTTCTAAGCAGTCAGCGCTTCTGGCTCTGGAGATGACTTTCTGTCTTCTGGGCTTTTCTTGGAGCTTTTCCTGGGGTGAGCATTGTCTACTCCCTTTTTGATGGTCGTGCACTCTGTAGTGAGCACAAGGAGCTAAAGTAGGGGACTGGAAAGAGAACCTTGTGGAGCACCTTGTACTGTCACATTTCCTTTGGACATCAAGTGTCTTAGAGGGGAAATTTAATTGGTAACTCATTGGCTTGTCTTGCACCATCAGTTGGATGTCCCAAGTCCCTTTCATATTTCTGTCTTGTCTGGCTGCAGTGGCACGCAGCTGCTGTCTGCTGCCAGGAATTTTTCCAGCTCCATCTTGACTCTGGGTGCTTCCATGTTCGGCTGGACTTTGGGGATGAGAAATGCTCAGGAAGGAAAGATTTGGTGGTGAGCAAACATATTCTCTTGTCAGTCTTTCTAGGCTGTTTCTAGTCAGGTCCTATGGGTAATTTTTTTTTTTTCAGGATGCATTTATACGTAAGTTGAGATACTCCCTGTGTTTCAGTTGTTCCTTTGCATGCCCAGTGTAATAGTCTCTGTAGCCATTTAAGCAGTTTATTAATTTTGTGAAAAATTGGTTGAGATCAAACCTTTTTAATATTATGAATTTTATGTCAGAGAACCACATGGAAAGCATCCATACTGGCCCCCTTGGTTCTGCTTTCTGAAGGACCCACCAGTTGATTGTAATTTCTGGGAGATGAAATGATGAAACTGGCCTCATCCTCCCACAGCTCGTGAGTATTCTGGTAGAGATCTGGCCATTTTAAGGCAATTGTTCCTTTCTTGTTTGTCAAACCTTTTATTTCCTATTCTGTGCCTTCCCCTGGGAGCACCTGCTATGTCCACCCCCGCTGATGGCAAGTGGATGTCTATCAGACCTTCCTGGTTCCTTCCTCAGCTCTCTGAGCAGGAGTTCCCTTTCTCTGTTTCTAGATCATACAGCACACCACAACCCTCAAGTTCAGAGTGAACTGCTGCAGAAACTCTTTAGTCCCCAGAGGTTCATCCAGGTGGGAATCCTCATTATGGAGTAGATTTGAACTACTGCTTATTTAATATTGGAGGAGAATGAGGGATAGACTCAAACTAATGTTGCTGCAAAAGTGAGAACATGGAGGCTTGGTTCAAGATGTGGAAACATCGAGGGGAAAAAAAGATGAGGGAGGAGTGTCGTTCTCTGAAATGAGTACTTGCTTAAAGCAGGGAGTGAAATAACATTAAGTATAATTGATGTTGGGGTGTAAGTGGTGGACACAAGGCAGCAGAAACATGGAGGCAGCTGCCACTGGGCATCTGTATGTGAGCGAACATCTGGCTCAGGAAAAAACTCATTTGTCCTGGGAAGAAGTTACTGTGTATGGGAACTGGTTAGGGCAGGTTTACTTCAACACCAAGTTGCATCATGCACCCTTTTTTGCTGCCCCTTAGGTCATTTGGGGATTTCCTGGTTGATCCTGTTCCTTTCTCTGGGTGCTTGAAATATCTCTAATAGGTGCTTGTGAACAGCTGTGGTGAAAAAGCATAGAGCTGGCCTAGCTCATAAAGGGAAAAAGGGGTTCAGAGAAATTTAAATTAGAGGCATTAATCAGTAGAAGACAAGAAATGAATTTTTTCTTTTCATGGCAGCATCTTACTGAAGGCATGATGGGATGTGGTGAGATTGGTAAATGGCTGCTATATTCATGGAAGAAATGAAATGAGATTCTCTGCTGCCCTTGGCAAGGGTCCTTTGCCCTGCTGTGTTGCTTCAGCAAGGCACTCTCATAGTCCAGTCATTAGTCACCCTCTTGTTATTTCATTTGATGGAAATTATTGTAACCATCTGAGGAGACAGGGCAACAGGAAAGACCAGGCTGCTGCCTTATACCTCTGTATTGTTCCTTTGCTTTGTCCTCCCTCCAAACCCATGGCCATCCAGACCATGCACTGAAGAGCAGGCAAGAGCATTCTTTATGGTGGGAAGAGCAGCCAGTCTGGACTTGTGTAAGTCAAGTTGCCTAACCCTGAAGTTAAGCTATCCACTGGGGATAAAGCAAGGGATGAAATCTGGAGCCTGGACTCTCTTCCCAGCTCTGCCACTTATGTCTGCATGATCCTGAGGAGCAACTGAGGTTGCTCCAGCTTAGGCAACTGCTGTATGTAAGCATTATGATGGTGCAGAGTTGATTTTGCAAGATTTATGAACCTTGATGCATTCAAGGAGAGTGAAGGCTCTGGTTCTGGAGGACTCCTCCATAATGTGGCTGGTTACTGCAGCCTGAGTCAGCCAGATGCAGGAGGCTCAGCAGGGGCGGGTGTATTCAAGGGAGCTCAGATGACCTGACCCTGAATATCCACATTATCTAATCCAGACATGAAGCAATGAGATTAAGGGTGCTCAGCTCTCCCCTAAAATCCCAACTGTGTTTCTTTGAAGCTTTAGAAGACAGTATTATCTCTAAATAAGTTTGTTCAGCAAATTGTATACTGTGATACTGTTGTCCTGAAAGGACCTCAGGTTAACATGTACACCTTAAGTGGTAGCAATAGCATTTGATAAAGTGTCTCGGTTTAGAATTAGATTAATCACTTTTAGGAAGCAGAGTGTGATCTTTGCTCCTGGAGTCTTATGGTTCTTTCAAGCCTTGGTCCCTCTGAAGCTGTTCACTGACTGGGAGCAACTTTTTCCCCATGAGTAAATAGCTCATTACTGCCTGACTTTTCTCAAGGGCAAGTTGGAGACTACTGTTGCCTCTTACGTGCCTAGGCTCACATGTGTTTTGGCACGTACACCTCTTTGATATGAAAAGTTACTGGGTTGAGAAAATGCAAATCACTTCTGCAAAAGTGCTGATTCTTGTTGTATGGCAGGAAAAAAGACTCACCCAAATCTTTCCTCAAAGTCCTGAGTTTGAGGAGTGCCCAACCTCTGCATGCTTGGTAATCACAGTGCCTGGTGCCAAGCAAAGATTGGATTTTTTTTTTTCAGCAGGTAATCAGGTGATATGGTTAGGTGGTGGTGTGTTTGGTGCTGTGGGGAAACAGCTGCATTTCCCCCACTCTGCCGGGTGCTTTGAGGTGGGAGCATTGTCTGGGTAGGCATCCAGAGGCAGTTGTCTCTCCTAGGTTTCTGCATGGGGTCAGCTTTGCTAAATCTGCATAGCCCAAGATAAATGGCAAGTCAGATGCACAGTTCAGGGTTAATGCCTGAGGTTGTCTCAGTTTGAGCAGCTGCAGTGCATGAGCTTTTATGTGAAGAGGCAATTTTTGGAGTGAGGCAGGTGAGGTAATTACCATAATCCTTTCCCGCTCAGATTTCACTAAACAGCTCCAACCTTTGCAGAGCTGAAAAGAGAAAAAAACTTGACTACCCTCCCTCCCCCCCTTTACACTTTAACCTGTATGTGCAGAGATAATAATGTGCCAAATAAAGTGGAATTATTTATATGGCACTAAGAGCATGGTCAGTGTCAGAGCAAGGGACTTGCACCTAAATATCTATTCAGCGTGGCTTTATGGCTGTCCTTGCCATAGTTACAAGGACTTCCATCTGCTGGCTTGTTGTTAACAGTCATTCAGTCAAGGATGAGATTTTTATGATCCCTTTTTTAATAGATGGGTACTGCTGGATAGAGTGATAAACTACTTCCTCAAGGTCTCTTAAGGAGGACGAAGCAGGGTAGGAGGGCTTAAATCCAATTTTCTTGAATTCCAGTTCATGAACTTGGCCCTGAGACTGTTTATGGGACCTTCCTGGTGTCAGGATTGGCTTCCCTGAAGTCAGCTATATTGCACCAGCATGATCTGCCTTCAACAGATTATGGCCAGGGCCATATAAGCTGCTTCCAAGGACTTGACTGCAAAACACAGAGTGCAAAAACTGGAATGAGGGCAGAAACAAAGTATTGAAAGCAAAGCTCTTTGGCCTCACAGTCAGTAACATAATGGTCATTGGGACTTACTTAACCTGCCAGAATCCATTTCTCTCTTAATCTAATTCAGATTCAGTATCCACTTCATTTTTCTCTACTGTATAAGATGAGTCTGTGTAGACCCGTGGTCTCAGCTGGTACAGTTGTTCCCTTGATGAGCTGGTTATTTTGAGAGATGCTGATGGTAGGAACACTTGAAGGTGTTCACAAAATACCTTAGAAGATTGTAGTTCATCTGAGTACTTTGGGAAATAGCCATGGGAGGACAGACAGAGCCTGTGAAATGAGGGGTGACGGGTTGTGTGGATAGATCTCTGTAACATTGTTAGGAAGATAAATGTTACCAAAATAATACTGCTGTGGGGAATTTAGGAATGTGTCTTAATATCTAGGAATACACATTGGCATGCATGTTGTATTAATAAGGTAAAACATATTCCTGGGTGTGATAACCCAGATTTTTTATTAAATAGTAACAGCACCAGCAAATGGAGGTTCTATTTTGGGTTTTGTTTTGGTAACTAGTGTTGATGTTGTAACATCAACGGGGTCTGGAAGAATCTTGGACGTAGTGCTCATAAAATGAATTCCTTTTAAATCAAATGGAAGCCTAAACAAAAGTAAGTCTGGAACTAGGATGCTTGTCTTTGAAAGGGCAAACTTTGAAAAATGAAAAAACCTGGTGGGTGAAGTCATCTGGGCAGAGAAGAATGAGAACTTGAATGCAGAGGATGCAGAGCCTGTTCGTAATTCAGAGGTGCAGAAACTATCTGGGCCGGGGTTCCCAAGCAAAGGAGGAAAACATGTCAGGAAAGGGCTCCTTGCTGAAGCTGTTGACTAGCCACCTTAAAAAGGATGGTTGGGATTAAACAGAGTCTGTAAGGAATGGAAAAAAAGACTAATCGGCAAAAAAGCAATGTCTTAGAGGTCAGGAGGGGTAGGGATAAAATGAGAACTGCCAAAAGTCACGCTGTGTTAGGCCTGGCAAAGGAAATTAAAACAAATAGCAACAGGTTTCTCAGCTATATAAATAAAAAGAGACTTGAAGCCGCTCTGCAGTGAGGACCAAATGGAGATTAAAGATGATCTAGGTATGGCTTCAATATTAACCAAATTTTGCTTCAGGAAACCTTGAAAACTGAGGGGAAAAAACAAATGTCAAAGAACTGAATTGGCTGAAATCAGATGGAAGACAAAGACCAGAAAGGCTGTCCCCAATTTCGGAAAGGACTAGGGGGAAAAAAAAAAAAAAAAAAAAAATCAGTGTCGTTTAAAGATTTTTAGGTCATGGTAGTAAATAGGAAACAGGGACCCAGTATTTCAGATTGCCAGAGGTGAAGTGATTCAGACAAATACACATCCATTAATCCAGCCTCAGCTGGGGATGACACTGGCAGATCTGGAGGACAGAGTAATAAAAGGACTTGAAGGGAAATGCCAAGTAGATGAATCAAAGGTGGGTCACGCCAGGCTGAGCCAATACTGTTGTCTGATACACTATAATTTTCTGAAAAAAAGTTACCTACTCTGTGTGATCTCCCCTGGAGCAGCAGATGCAAATGCATGTGAGAAAATATTCCTTGAAACGGGGACAAAGGGAGTCTGTTTAAGAAGTGGTGAGGGAGTGACAGAGATTTGTGTGAAGATGGTGGGATTTGGCTGTGGAGGACCCCGGAGATAAGAAGTGAGGTGTACCTGGCTGGGTTTGCAGTGATGGCCCTGGTGGAAGTCATAGGTGTGCAGGTGTTGAATACTTGTGATTGCTCCATGTTCTGTTCATTGTCATGGAGGGAGAAAGCTCAGGAAAACTCTAGCATAAGTGTTGTGGAGGGGTGAGGGATGGGATAAAACTGAATAGCATGAGTCCTGGAATGGGCAGTGAAAGAAGGCTTCAGTGAAAGGGACTTCTGCTAGCAAAATCTGTCAGCATACAATTAAGGCCTGTATGTTTTAATTGATACCCGAGTTAGGGTGGACTGCCATTTGGGTCCTGCTTTGCAAAAACCACATGGCTCACTCTAGATCCAGGGAGAAGTGTCCCACAGAGAGAGGGAAGCATTAACCATCTGTAAAAGCAGCTGGCAACCCCTGAGCTGCAGTCATGAGATTGAAAAAAATGGATGTGGGCAGGCACAGGTGCAGGGACAAGCTCCAGGGGAGTGGGAGCATGTGCTTTGGGGAGGGCTTGGCAGGGGAGGACTTGGCTGCTCCCTCAAAATACAGGAGAGAAACAAAGAGAGAGAGGGGAAAGAGCATTGTGAGCTACAGAAGAGTTCCCAACACAAGGACAGCATTACCGTATCATAGCTTGGCCCTAATAATATCCCATGCAGAAAACATAGCATCTTCTGCTGCCTGAAGGACTGTCCTGCTAGGACATACTCTCCAGGTGAAACCTCAAGGGCAGGGCAGATCCTCTTCTCCCAAGGAGGGTGGTGTGATGTGGATGATGGCTAGTCCCATGTCCAGCGGCTCAGGGGGACCTTGCACAAATCCCAGGAAGGATTTATTTCTTTCCTTAAACAGGAATGTTAAATTTGTTTTATTTCTGTTCACAGACCCAGTGGGTTTTGTCAGTGCATAGAGAAACCAAGTGCTGACCTTGTTAGGCTGATGTTCCTCCACCTTAGCAAAAGGGAATTTTTGTCATGGGAGAGTGGTTGTCAATATTTATCCACCAAATTCAAAATGAAATTGTGCTCTCATAATGTGGAGTCTGCAGGTGCAGTTGGATATAGGCTAAGGCAGTGTTCTTGTCTCACAGCAAGTTACTGTACTGAGTTTCCAAAGGGAATGGACAGATTTTCTTGCCATCTTTGTTAATACTGTTTTCTAGGTGCAGAACTTCAGCCTGCCTGCCTGTTTTCTTTTTTAAAGTAGATATATTTAATTGTAGTGAACTAAATAGCATGACATACTCTGACCTAAAGCGAGTTTTTGTGTATTTATTTATTTACTGAGATTTTATTGCTCAGCATTTCAAGGTAACAGAAGTGTCCTGTGTGTTTGTTTTCATTAGGCTCCACAGTTTGCCCTGCAGCCAAGCCAAATTACTGCAGCTTTGGGGGTAACTGAAATGAAGAAATCTGTACTTTGTGACCTTAAACTTTTGGTGAAAGGGGATTGGGAGACTGGAGAAATGGCAAGTGCACAGAAAGTGACTTATGCAATCCCAGTAACTAGGTAATGTGGTAAAGTTAGGAAGCCCTTGATAGACAATCAGTTGCTGAGGAGGAGGTATCAGGTACGTGGTCCTAGGCCAACAGCCCTGACAGGAACAGGGAAGAGGATAGCTGGCATCTCTGGTGCTTTATTTGCAAGTGAAACAGAAGCTGGCAGGAGAGAAATTGAGAAGTGTCACATGCCTTTAAGATCTCCAGAAGGCTCTTCCCCAGCTTCCGGTGGTCCTTTGTATATACTGTAGAGTGATTTATTCATGTGGCTCAGTGAGGGCTGGATTCCTTGCATTTGCTTCTCCCCACCTCTGAGTTCCCCCAGAGTGGGTGTGCTGCCTTTGGGGCAGTGGAGCAAGATGCACTTCAGACTGTTTATGAATCATTCTACAGTTTCATTCTGGGAATGTCCCAGGGACGCTGATGGCTGTTTTGGTGCCAAATAGTCATCAACCTTCTGCCATTTTCCAGTTAATTTGTCTGGATGACTTCTCTGATGACTTCTCACATTTTCCACCACCTGATGCTCCATGAAGAGTTTGTTCCTTTGTCCATCTCTGGGGCTGTTTTGTTGTATGAATGCTGCCTTGTTTCCTGTATGATTTAAGGATTTATGTTAACCTCATCAGTCATGGCAACTGATCAAGGCCACTCTTGTAAGGAGTTATCACCTAGAGACCTCTGACCCATGCTCACCTGCTCCACAGTAGCAGGTCTGATCTGAGCACTGCCCTTTTCTTTGGCAGAGATACTTGATTTAGGGGTCAGCACATGCAATGTCAGGTCTTCTCCTAGGTGCATCCATCTCTGGTGCTGCTGGGTTCATTTTTCACAGCTCTGAGGCCAGAAGGATAGTGTCCTATCTGCAGGCCTGAGCCCTGGTCTAGTTCAGACCACAGGTTTTTGCTGTTTTGACTAGATTTCTACAAGAAAACTCTAACAGTTTTAACTTTAAAATCACTCAACAGGAGATACCATAACCCTTTTGCAAACTGTGCCAGTAGCTAATTGTTTGGATTGTCCAGGTTTGCCTCTTTAATTCCTTTTTTGTCTTCATATGCTTTTATACAGATGAAGTAAAATTTTCCCTGGTTGCTCTTTTTCCTTTCTAGTATCTTACCTGACAAATGTATCCTGATTTCTCCTGTGGTGCTCCATTACAGTTGTGTTTAGGAATGAGCAAGAAGCTTGTGAGGAATTTTCTCTACAGGTTTTATTTGCTTTTGCTTTTCATTATTGATTAGCCGTTTCCATTCTCCTCTTCTCTTACACTCCTTTAATAATAAATATTTGTGCTGCCCCATCAATTTACACAGTATTCTGCAGCCCTGAAAAGAAGCAAGGGTGGGTGCTCCACCTAACTCTAATCTTTCCATGCAACCCCTTTTTTTCTGTGAAGGTACCGGGAGCAGAGATGATACAGCTTTGTTGGGAAGGACCCAAATACTGGAGGTGCAGAGTATATTTTGTTCCTTTGGAGCTTTCTGAGATCTGAAGACCTTCCTACTTCTTCAAAGAGAGAGGATGACAGACCTGCTGCTGTTAGTGCATACGGAGAGTGGAAGTACTCTGGTAATTTGCTTGGCATGTCCAGAAGAGGTGGCCCGTGTAGTGCCTTATTCAAGTCTGGTCTGTGTAAAAACCACTGACCTTTTGTTCATCTGTTGCATGATGAAACCCACTGAAAAAGTTTGCAGGGCTGGCTCAGCCTGCTGCATGGGGTCCTCCTCTGCTGGGGCGGAGGGCCCAGGCTGTTCTAGTGAAACAGGATCTGCCAATTCTGCTGTCTCAGCTGCTCCAGTAAAGCCTGTCTTGGAATGCTCTCTCCTTGCAGAATTTGCATTACTGCTTCTGTGAGGTGTTAAATGCCATCGGTAACTCTTCACTGCTGACAGCAAACCTTTCCCTCCAGGGCTACTTGCTTGCTGCTCCTCCAGGCACACTTTCTAAGCCGTGTAGGAGGAACTTGTAGTGAAAAAAGTCTGTAGCTTGGACGTCTCAGGTCTGGAAGAACTTGACGAGCAGATCTGTGGCTGTAAAGGGACCAGTGCAGTGAAGCCAGTCAAAATGAAAAAGGATTTTCTTACCCTGGTATTCAATAAGAAGAGTCAAATGGAAACATGATGGCTGCAAGCACATGTGGCTGTGGCTGTCCATCTTGAGGGCTGTTCAGTGAAAACAGTATTTATCTGTTTGCCAAGAGAAACACACTTTTCCCTTTAACCCTTAGCAAGCTGTCCAGCTTTAGCCTGGCTGCCACCATTAGGGTTTATTTAGCAACGCAAAGAGCAGGGAGGCTGAGGGAGTGGTGCAAGAGAGTATGCAGCTGGGCTTTGTGGAAGGCAGGGATGGGGCAAGGGAGAAAACAATCAGGAAAATACTTGGTGCAGAGTTTTAGAGTGGAACTTGTGATGTGTAAATAGTTGGTTAATCAATGCCAGATCGTCTGTTGGATGTCCTCTTAATTACTTCAGCCTGTGCCAGACATTGATATCCTTGAAACCTGAAAAATCCCATTAGAAGGTGCTTTCTTTGGGGCTCAGCCAACACGCGTTGCAGGCTTTTGAGGAAAAGCAGCACATGACAAGAGCAAGAGCTGATGGGTTGGGGTGGTTGGGGCAGCAACAGGGGTGGCACTGGAGGGGTCTCTCCCTGTGTTGGGGTACCCCATGTGGCTTGTCCGGAGCTTGCAATGAATCCCTCACTCTGGGGTGTTGTCCTGGCTCTCCAATTAGACAAGCAGCAGTAAGAACTGCTGCTGCAGTTTTCCATGTGCTTTGGCTTTGTTCCTGTGCCCTCAGCTTGTGCCAAGACCTGTATTTGTGAAAAGGCTGGGCATTCTTCTTTCTCTTTTAAGAAGAGGTGTCCTGGCTCCCAGCCCCTCACAAGGGCCGTGGTTGATTTCAGAGACAGGATGGAGGTGTGCATGGCACACAGCAGGTGCACATTGCTTTCTGAAGGTCACCCCTTCATTTAAGGGGTCTTCAAAATCTGTCTTAACAGGGTATGAAGACCTGCACTTTGGAGTTTAGACCTGCACTGTGGACTGAGGTGGAGAGCTGTGATACTGTGAAGAGAAGGAGGAATGAGAAAACTATTGTTCAGTTTCATTTAGCATCCCACAAAGTGATCAAGCAGCACATCTGGGGTAGCAGGGCACTGAATTAAACCATGAAAGTAACTTCTGTAGGAAGCTGGAAATGCCCTTGGTTTAAATGGCTTCTACATGGAAGTACAGAAATTCACAGAGGGATGACTGGTGATGAAATACGAAGATCTATTCAGATGTTTCTTCTCATGGGTTTGAAGTCTTGTTGGACTGGGGCAGGAAGGACCAGGGGAACTCATTTGGCTGCTGCTAGTATGCTGTGCTTTTTGCTCGCTTCAAGGGTGGCTTTTGTGTTTAGACATCTGAGAAAAGATATCAGGCAGTGAGGATAAAAGATGGCTGGACTCTGCACTGCAGCATGAAATCAAACTGGAACACAGCACTGGGAAAGCTGACAGTGCTTTGAATGTCTTACTCTCATATGAAGGGGGACAAGCAGGACACTGAAGCCTGTTTCCATCGGAAGAGTTGAAAGCCGGAGGCTGGCCAAACAGGACTCCCTTGTGGGTGGGGGGGCAAGAGAACAAGTAGCTGACGGTCAGGGCAGCACATTTGGGCTGATGACCAGTGGGGGCAAGGAATGTACCTGACAGATGTGAAAAGCAAGTGGTGTAACTGAGGAGCTTGCTTCTGAGTGTCAGAAACAGATTGTGGGAACTGCTGCATCGCAGCTGTGACACGTGGTTGTGTGATGAGGCACCCCTATTCATCTGGCCACTAACCCTGAAGTTGCCATAGTCCTGGTTTCAGCAGGTTGTCCTATGAAGCTCCAGGGCTGCACATGTGGATTGCATACTGTCTTAGAATCAACTAGCAAAATGCATCTGATGTGCATTTGATGCTCGGTGAAAGCCAGGCTGCCTGCTGAGTGGTCACAGCCCCGGTCTGCAGCAAGAGAAATACTGTCTTGGGCCTGTGTTTTAAAGCCAGGATTCAGAGACACTGCTGGTACCTGCCCATGCCAAATCATGGCCTGAAATTTGGAAATACACTGGTCATGGGGCCTTGGGAGAATGCTCCAGCCCAGTAATAGTGCCCCAACTCCTTCCCGCAGGAGGGACCAGTCCTTTTGTTCTCCCAGTGGCTGAGAAGCCCTTGGGGTGGCTTAGTGGGAGAACAGCCAGCTCTGCAGCCAGTACTCCTCTCTTCCCAGCTACTGAGTGCCTGGATTCTCCTTTCACAGGGAAAACACAAGCATCTTTGCTGGCAAAGGGACTTGCAGGTAACCTCTGTCTGGGGGCATGAAGGAGCTTTGTGCTTCCTGCAAGGGGATTTCAATCACCCCGTGCATGGAATGCCGACTTCCTGAGCTGGGCTTTTCTGTTGTTCAGGCCACCTGGAAGGATGTGCCAGAGGAGGCTTGCAGGGTGATTGTGAGCGGTAGCTGGCACTGGTGCAGCCTGTGCTGGGTGGATGGAGGGGGATGTAGGGGCTGTGTTTTGATTTTGCTTTTCCTGTTTGTTTTAACTTGGCAAAGGCAAAGTTTCAGAGACTGCAGGGGCAGCAAGAACCTTTTTCTTTTCTTTCTTTCCTCCCTGGCATGTTCCGAGACACCTTCTGCCAGTAACTCTGATTTTGTTTAATTTTTTTTTTCATTGTGGGCAGAGGTAGAGTGGGAGGGGAGGACTGGTGTGTTGAAGTTCTGCAGCCTTGGAGCACATAAACTGGAATAGTTAGGAATGGGTTTTGTTGTCCAGGGGGGTAGGCTTACCTAAAAGCAGCCCCTAGTGTGTCATAAGTGCTTGTATTCCTGCTTCAGGTGGCATTTCAGTGGAAACAAAAATTAAGAAGGAAAAAAAAAACCAAAACCAACCCCACAAAACAACCAGCCTCAAATGCATAGAAACCTCTCCCCAAGGCCTGTTCAGAAAATGGAGATAAAGAAGCAATAAAGTCAAGTGCTCAATTAAGCCAGATGTATGTGCTTCAAAGCACTAACAGATGTGGCAACAGTGACTAATGAAGTAGTCTTACCCACGGAGTGGGATGGGGACAGATGCCCGTGCCCATTGCTTCCTGAGGATAAAGGTGCAGCAGTGCTTTTGTTCTGGGGGATGATAGAAGCCCCCAGAAGGTATGTGGGTGTTTGGGGCTGATGTTTGCCACTGTCCCCTCGGCTTCTTCCTCCATGTCCCTGTGCTAGCTCTGGTTACGGTGCTTTTGAGTTGCAGTGGTCTCACTGAGAGCAGTGAGGGTGGGTTAATTTTAGCACTTCAGGACAATTTATCTAATGACAGCCTCCCACATTAGTGCTCCTGGGAGGTTGTGGCTGCCTCCTTGATATGCACCTTCTCCAGACCTTGTGGGAGGGCCTGAGGATTTACACACCCTTAAATGGCTGCCACATTTTGTCTTGCAAATCTGGGGGTTCAGAAATGTAGCAGAAAGCTGTGAGAAGTTGGATAATGGCCAGGTAAAACCTGTTATTCACGTGCAGCACACCACCTGCAATGCACGGAGGTTCACCTGGGCCGGGCTTTCAGACCATATGCAGGGTTGGTTTGGAGAAGAACTTAAACATCAATATGTCACAGGCCAGCTGAAGCTGTTCAGCATTTTGGGGTGAACTCCATGCTCCACTAATCCTTCTTGAAACCTGAGGTTTCCCTGGAATTTGCTTGCAGAAGCTCAGTGTTTTAACTGTTTGGCTTGTTAAAACAGGTATGGGTGTTTTGATCTAGCTTGGGGACCACTCCCCCACCACATACCACCAGTCTTTTGCCACAAGCCCGGGTATTTTCCAAGCCTTTAGGTGACAACTAGATCCTCCCACCAGGAAAGGGGTGCTGTGTAGATCATGTGCACACCAAACACACCGGGGCACTGGTGTGGAGTGTGCTGGCTGGGTGTATGCGAAATGCTCCATGGAGCTGTTTGGGTGGCAAGCTGACTGTTACACATCTGAGCTTCCCTTTCAGTCATTCAGTTAGTTTATCACATCTGCCTCCATCACCCCATGTTTTGTGGTGGTCTGTTTTTAAGCTTTGTAATGCCTCCCTCCTCCTTGGGAATGCAGCCGACTGATGTTCCCCTTTCATTTCTTCCTCTCTCTACCACAGTTTTATGACTCTCTCTTCCGACCTTTAGCTCAGCAGGAGCCCGCATGCTCCTGAGGTTGGATCTTGGGCAACTTCATGGGTGGTCCAAAACAAAGAGTCGTTTGCAAACAAAGTGAAATCCAGCCCCTTTTTCTATAAAGGCAAAACCCCAAAGCAATGACACAGCAGAGCAAATCAGCAGGCTGCCTTGCACCGTTTCCCTCCCACCTGTGTGGGTGGAAACTTCCCATTCTGAAGGCCAAGTGACATAGATCTGGCCATGCTGTAGGCTCTGGAGGTTTTAAGCCACTGAAGGACCCTAAAGGTAATTGGCATTACTTGCATGTCCATGGCCGTTGCATGCCACAGTCTTTGAACATCAGCTGATCTGCAGTAAGTTGCTGCCTGGTGGTAGGCTGTCAATGAGCCAGAGCCCTTCACGGCATTACTGCAGGTGTGTGTGTCATTCAGCAGTGGGTCAAACCTGCTATTTTGGTAAAACTCCTGTTTATTTCAGTAGCAGTGTTGTATCAGTAAAGACTTCATTTCGAGAGAATGGCATTTGTCTTGTTTCAGTAAATACACATAGTAAGATAAACAGTAAATGTGGACAATGAATACACATATACAAGACCAGGTTCAGTCCCTTTTCATGGTGTGCTCTTAACATGAAGGTTCAAATGAGCCCTTGCCCTCTATGTGGGGGAAGGATGAAACAAGGGTTAAAGAAATGCAGCAAAGTGACTGCAAATCTGAGTGAAATACTGCCCTAAGAACAGATGAACAGTATTTTGACATAACCTGAAACAATTGCAATGTTGTTTAGCTTGACCGTCAAATGAGACAACCTCCTACCCCCCAGTCTTTGAACAGCTCAACTTGGGGCTTAAATGTGGGATATGGCAACTCAGCAATATTCCCCATGAGGAGAGGAGGATAATATCTGTGTGTGCTGAAGGTAGCTGGGAGATGCAGGTGGGTGGAAGAGACTGAACTAGATCACAGCAGATACTGCCTCTTTCCACCTACAGTTCAGTGCTCTGGTTTTATTTGGAGGCTCTTGTGCTTTTTCCCTGGGGAATGCAGGTTTCTGGGGAAAAAAACAGGCACCAGGTTGGCTTCAAGGGCAGGTGTTTGTATAGGGGTCTGTGTGGGGACTGCAGGTCTAGCAGACCTTGGAGTGACACTGGTGGTAATTGCTTGGCAGGATTTCTGAGGAGAAGGTAGGAAGGAATTACCGTAATAGTAGTGAGTTTTGAAAAAGGCAGACTTTGAGGAAATGTGCGATGAAATCTGGGTGGGTGGTGAGGGGAGCCCTGGACTGAGCCACTGTCTGGAAAATCAGCTGTGGAAAAGTGAGATGTTATTTAAAAACTAGTAATACAAATGGCTGAAGTTCATTCCATTTGCATGCAATAGTCATAATAACCAGAGAAGCCAATGTGGCTGAGAAAGGAGAGGAGAAATACTGGAGATACATGAGAGGGAGCTCTTGCAGGCAGGGTGGGGCACTGCTCTGACCTTTTGGGGGGTTTAAGTATTTTTTGCTTTACTGTAATATTTTTTTCTTCTGATTTTGAAGCACAGCTGGGCTTTCTGAGCCAGAGGACATCTTTCTGATGAGCTCCTGAGGATCCAGAACAGGCAGAAGGCATTTCCAGAAGCAAGACTTACCTCCTCTAACTTATCCTATGATAAAGACCATAAAATTTCCCTCAACAACTTCTCTTATGAGCAAAATGTCTTGTGTTTAGCTAAAGCACCTATCCAAGAGACACACTCTTAAGACCTTGATGGATACATGTGAGCCCTTCTTTCGATAGCACATCTTTCCATGGTGCAAGTTCAAATTGAGTTTTTAGTCTCCATCTAACGTGGTGTTTGCTTGTTACTGCCTGCACTTAGAAAAGTAATCATCTTAAAAAAGGAGAAGAGTCTGGACAGGTCCTGTATATTATACTTTTTTTCAAAAAATATGTGAGCGAGGCTGAAATGTTTTGCATGAATTTGGAGGGGAGTTTCTTGTCTGTGATTTGTGTATCCATCAGATCGTCGGCCCTTCACCAGCCCTTTCCAGTGGACTGCAGAATATCATGCCTAGAAATCAGGTTTGCTAAGGGATCAGCTCTTGTAACTCTGCCAGCCTCTGGCTCTCCTGCAGAAAACAGAGGTGCAGCATCTCAGTGCCAAAAAGGATCATCTAGATAATAATTAACATGCAGGCACCCTCATGGAGGTGGTGGTAGGGAAAGCTCTTCTGTGCGTAGTCTGGGCTGTGGGATTCAGAAGTCCTGATGGGCTTGGACTTGAGGTCAGAGATGAGCTTGTGTTTCCTAAAACAAAGTGGGGAAATAAAGGTGATTCAAATATTGCTGTTAAACCCATAGGAAATGAATGAGGTGGTTTTGTGGTCTCATTTCATTCTGAGAATCCACAGGAGCTGAGGATTTTAGGGGCTGAGCTTATACTAGAAGTCTTTAGGCAGGCTTTAGGAGGTGGCAGGGGCACTGAAGACCACAGGGATGCATGTGAGTGGTCAGGGAAGGACAGCAGAGTCTTGGCTGGGTAAGGTTAATGGCTTTAGTCACTCAGGCAGAAACCCCTAATGACTAAAGTAGCAGCTACTCTGGAGATACTACAGACGGGGTCAAGGTCAAATTGGGAAGCTCCAGTGCAATTAATGTAAGCTTGAAAGTACTTTAAAGTTAATTAATTTGGTTCTGCTGGGAAGGTTGCAGCTTTGCAGAGGGCTAATCGGTGGGGTGTGTTCAAAGGGCTGAGGTACAGTTCACTAATAAGGGAGAATTCTTTCATGGTGGCAGGGAACTTGGAGAGCCTCACTCTGCAAAACCTTCCAGACATCTTAGGGCCTTCCCCCTGAACAAGCTGCCTGCACTCCTGCTGAAGTTAAGCACTTTGACCAGCCACAAGATGAGACCCTCCAGCTCCTCAGCCTCAGCTTTTAGGTGATTTTGAAGAGTCTCTGCTGTAGGTGCAAGTTGGGATGTTCAGCGGCCCCAAGCTTGGGGGTGAAGTGCGTGAAAGAAAAGCTGAATATCAAGTGGAAGTTGGGTAAATGAGGGCACTTGAAGTGTCCTGCATTTTTGAGGGACCTGAACAGCATTTTCCCTTATCGTTCTTGGCACACAGCAAACAGCTGGCATGGAAGGGAACAAGCAAACAACACTTGCAGGCTTGCTGTTGGCAGGAGAAGGGCTGGAGCAGACCTTCCCCAGTGGTGGTTTGTGCTCTGCTGGGCCCACACAGAGTGGGTTGGTGATGTGCTACATGGCCCATCAGTCCATCATTTGGAAAGAAAGCTAACAAAACAAACCCGGCTATTTTATCTCTCTTCAGCCTGGCTGCACATTTCCATGAAATGGTGGAAACTTACTATTTTTGAGAATTCTTTTCCTGTTTGAGATGTAGTTGGCATTTGCTGACGTGTTTGTAGATATATTGGGAGGTGGAGGAGGACTAATTGGGAGACAGGCAGTCATGCAAACACATGCACATGCAGAAACACATAGAAGCAGGCTATGTTGTTGCTCAAGTCCTGTATCTTTGGGAAACCAGTCTACAAATACAATTGGGAAAAAAAAAAAAAAAAAAAAAAAGAAAGCCCAGGGGAAGGGACGTCTTGATCCCTCTTGTTCCCTCATCTGACACCAGCTCTCAGTTCGGTATTACTTCTGTGCTGGCTTCAGGGTGCCAGAGGAATTTGTGTGCAATGGGGCACAGGTGCACTGTAGGGCACTGTGCATTGGGTAAGAGATTTTTCACTGGCTCTGGACCTAGGTGGATGGAGGAGGGAAAGTTGCTCTCTCTAGCCACTAGGAATGGGCAGAGAAAGACTGAAGCAGGTCGCTGAAAGCTGTGCTGCCCTGAGTCAATGTCACTCAGGAGGAACATAAAGCATTTCCTGTGGGATGCTGGAGTCAAAGGAAGGCACTGGGTGCCCCTTGGATCACCTCTCTGTGCCTGCCACTCAGGGCAGGGAGAGGAGCTTGCTAAGCAACCCCTGTCCAGAACATGCCGTTCCCTCCCCAGTCCTGCTCTCCTTGTTGGTAGAGGTGGGCTGAAAAGATCTCATGGCAAAATAAAGGGTGTTTGCAGAGCCCCAGGGCTCTTGGCCTCAGGGGATCTCGGAGTGCTTTGTGGACAGCTTATCACAGAGGTAAAATGAGCTCTTGGAGTCTGATGCAGGAATTTTCTGGCTGTGGTGTGCAATTGCTCACTGTTACCGAGCAAGTTGGTGTGATGAAATAACCCTGGGGAGTGCAGACAGGCAGAGGATCCTGGGAACCCACCCTGCAGAGCTGCTTGGCAGATGGAGATGCTCCAAGTTGATTTCCATCTGTGTTTCCTGGGAGCCCATGTTTCTGAGAGATTTGGGAGACTAGCATTCCCTCCAGTCCTCTCAAAAGCCAGGGTGGCATGGACACCCATGGGCTGCTCAGGAATGCTGGCTGTGTGTCCTCTGCAAGCAAATCAAGTGCTTAAACGTCCACGTTGCCTGTGCAGAACTGGATGAGGCTAAGAGGGGGAGTCCCCGTCGTTGAATCCAGGAAGGGGTCATGCATGACTCCTCCCCAGTTAGGCTTGTCAATGGCTGCTCAACCCAGTCTAGGTGTAACCTTTGGCTCCTGAAATTCTGATTGCCAGGAGGTGAGATGAGGAGGGATTGCTGTGTCATTGTGTCCTTTATCCTGCTCTTTCCCTGAGCATCCACCGTGGGCTGCTGTGAGGGACCCCCTCACTGAGTCCCCCCAGTGAGGGGCTGGGGAACTTCTCTGCTCTCTGTCCCTTCTCCCACCACTCCCTTGCCTACATGGTCCACTGCTTGTGTACCCTGTGGCATTTCCTGGTCACGCTGCTTTGGTGTGAAGTGAAAAATGAAACTTGAGTGGCTACTTTGGTTTCGTCTGCCTCTAGAGAGCTGCATCCAGCTCGGTTTCATTACACCTGGGGCCAGCCCACATACCGGAACCCCCCCATTTCCCCTCCGCTGCCAGCTGAACGCTGATGGGTGCTTTGTCGTGGCTCAGCGCTTTGCAATTTGGCAGCGGTAATCAGCAAACACTGGGTCTTTTTTGGGGGGCAGGATGGGCCAGAGGGCCTGGAGGGGACTTTGTTCTTGGCAGCTCCTGCTGTGAGGAAATTGCAGCGCCGGTATAATCCCTGCTGGCAAACGTTTGCTGAGGTATCCAAGCTCCAGGTCAAAAACACCCACACCAGAACTATTGCACAGGAACCTTTGCCCAGGGCTCTCCTAGAAATACTTTGCAGACCGATGAGGCAGAGGTTACCAGGGCTGTGGTCGGGGTTTGTCTGCTCCTTCCCCACCTCCCTGCAAACAATTTTTCTGCTGGGGGTGTTGCGTATGTTACAAGTCGGGTTTAAAACCCCGTCTGCTCTCAGGCTGCAAAGGACAAGTGCTGGGTTCCTGACTGCCTGGGACAAGACAGCTCCTGCTCCCTAAAATAAAGAAGTGGCAAGCAAAACCCGGAACAGGCACTTAAATTATCCTGAAATGGTAGAACTTGAAGTCACAGGAGGCTAAGAGTGTTGGAGGAGGAAAAACATAAAGCTAGATGAGGCAAATAACTGCTCAGGATGAAAAATCGATCTCTGGATGCTTCATTGCTGCACCCCAGGTGCTCTGGCTCCTGTGCCAGGGCAGGAGCACAGGCTCCTGCATTCACTCTTCAATTCCCCGCATGGCTCTGGCAACAGTCTCATATTTTTTGATGCCTTTGCTTTTACCATGTGGAGCCTAGGATGAACACCTTTCTCTTCAGGGTAATTAATGAGCTGCAAAGCACTTTGATGGCTTCAGAGGGAAAGTGCTGGCCAAGGAAGGCCGCAGTTGCTGCCGGAGGGAGATGTTAGCCCCATCCAGCCCAGGACACAGCTGGAACTCAAGTCTGGTGGGCCTCCAGGCAGGTTGTTAAAGGCCATTTGGGTGAAATTTTCTGTGCCCCTGAGACCTTAAGCAGCATTTAAACTATGCAAACGCCCCGGGCCGATAAGCAAATGCATGTGTGACTCTGAGGGCAAGCTGTCCTCAAAGGAAAACAAGTGCAGAGGGTTAGCAGTGCTGAAGAGGGTGGCTGTGGTCCTTGGCATAGTGTGTGTTCCCTGTGACACAGGCTGGCCCTCTCCTGCTAAGTGAGTGCTGCTGCCTCAGTCCTGTCCCGCAGCCCAGAAAACTTCAGAGCTCTTAAAAGGGATAAAGATGTATTTTTAACTTCAGGCAGCTGCCCTTTTTTTGTGTGCGGTGTAGCCCCTCTGTTTCTCAGCCATCTTAGTGGAGGTGCCTAGAGGACTCAAACCAGATTCCTGAAAATTTCAGTGCTGGAAATTGGTAGCTGTTTTTGAAAAAAGTGTTGGCAAGACTGTGCAGCTCCCTGCAGATATTAGCTTATGGCCATTTGAACATACTTTCACCTCAGCCAAGTCCTCGCCCTATTGAAGCCAGTGGGAATTTTCCCTGAAAAAGGTCATAAAGAAATTGTTTCCTTGGCATGGAGGGCGGTGGTTCATGGGCTCCACATCAGTGTTCAGAGAACTTCAGCTATCTGCTTTGATTCCTGCCACTTTTGTCCCACCCTGTACAAAGTGCTCTACCTTTTGATCCAAAATAGCACAAAAGATGTTTTCTACATGCCATAGGAAAATGAAAGAACTATAAAACTGTTATGTTTTGGAGTTTGGCACAACTCTTTTCACAGATATATTTAGCATGAATTAAAATTGGGCAGCAAAAGGGCACTTGCCAGGATGACAAATGGATTAGGGTTGAATATCTGACACAATTGCATAGCTGCCCATCCCATGCTGGTAGGGTAGCTGGGTGGCTTAATTGGTTCATGGAGAGTCATAAGGAAGCACACACAATTTGCTTCTTTGGGGCAATGTTAAAAACCATTCTCTGACTGTAAAAGGCGGTGTTTGGCTCATGGCTTGCCCTCTGTTCTCCCAACCTCAAGGCTTGATGTCTCCATTCTCTGTTGCTCCCTGGCCTATTTGATCTTTCAAATGGAGTCCATCACACCTGATGCTCATCCTTCTTCTGTACATAGACCTCATCTGAGAAGGAAATGCTGGTGCTTTGCAGATGGTGCATACTTCTGTCTCTCTCCATTTCCCAGTGACTGAGCCATCCCAGCAAGTCTCAGGTCAGAAGAGTGCCTCCCAAGAGCAGCACCAGGTTTTTGAGAAAAGCTGTGACAGGGCTCTGGCATCAGTCCAGCTCAGTGTCTGGTTGAGGGTATGGCCCACTGGCTGGTTTGGCCTTGGGAAGAAGACCTTGCAGCTGATAGTAGTTACTCCCTCCTGTCCTCTGCTCCAGGCTTGCTTCTGTGATGGTGTCCAGGGAGCCAAGAAAATCTCTCCTGTTCTTGGGTGTGTTCACGCACATGGTCTTGCACACTCTGCTCCCATTTGTGGTTTTCTTTGGGCTGATAATTGTTAGCATTGGAAAGTGAGAAAAATGAGAAAAAATATTATCAGAAGCAGGTTTTGTGAATGAATCAGCCGACAAGAGGCTTACCAGCTCGCCTTCATTTACTAGTGCAATGCTTATTTGGGCAGATGTCTGTATATTTTACTTGGAGGCAGAAAGGAGTGAGAATCTATGGGGGAAGGCACTGCTTCCAGTTTGCTGCTTTTCTGTCAGTTTGTACCATCGTTTTTTTGAATGAAGCAGAGGACTGCAGAGTGTCTGAGATGCTGCCCTGCTGCTGTGCTTGTTCTTCTGCTGTTGACAGCTTGGTGGGACACCAAGAAGAGGAGCACAAAAGACTGTTGGAAGGCTAAAGCCTTCCTAAGCAGGTCATTGAGGATCAGAGCCTGGCCAGCCTTGCCCGTCTCTTTCACAGGGCTTTTTCATTTGATCCTGTCTGAAGGGCAGCCTCATGGCCTTCTTCTCACTATGTGTTTCTAATTAACAAGGAGACTGGTGTATAAACAGAAGATTCCTGCTCAAAATATTCCTTGTCCGACTCCTGGGATGACAGCCAGATGGCAATTGCCAGGCAGCAGCCCAGACTTCGAGCTCGCTCATCTGGCTATCAAACCTGGTCCCAGTTCTCATCTGGAGCTAGTATTGAGGAAAGTTATGGACTTTGTTGGTTTGGTTTTACCCCATGATTGCTTTTCTGTTGCCACCTAAGCAGCTAAAAGACTTGCAGACCAGACATATTAGTGTTTCTGGGAAGTGGGATGATCCCAGTATTTGGAGATCGGAGGCCAAAATGGTGAGGCAGTTCAAAAGGTTATTGGACAAATTAATTGAAGGATGGGTCTTTCGGTGGCTTTTAAATCCTCTGTGTCAGATGCAGTCTCCAGTCATGAAAGTGCTTTTACTGCTGATCTGCAGCAGAGATTTGGAATGGTTCTTCTGACATCTGTCCTCAAGTAGTTGCTGTTGGTCTCTTGTGGATGGCATGTTGGGCTTGGGCTGCTCTTTGATTTGGCCTCCTTGGGCTGTTCTCTTGCCATCAGTCTGTAGGCAGCTGCACCAATTTGCTAAGTAAGTTCCTACAAAACTCTTCTTTTGGTTTCTTCTGTGAGCCTGGGGTTGTCACACCTGAAAAGAGCTTGGAAAGCTGTGGCAGAAATAAACACTTGCTATGTTGATTTTTCATTCCCTGTCATGGCAGTAGATCTATGCTCTGACAAAGCATCTTGATGCAGCTTTGGAAAAAAAGGAAATGTTAAAATCTCTAAGTGATCTGTTTGCTCGGTCTTCAAAGAAGCAGGAGAGATCCATAAATTAAGCATTGTTACATGAGCCAAAGCATTTTTTGCCCTCCATTGTGGAGTTTGATGTGATTTCTTTACTTCTGTCTAAGTGCCTGAGTTCTGGAGGACTGGAAAGCTGAAGCTGGTGATGCTAGAGAGAATGCTAATGTCAGTAGGCTGAGTACTACAGTTCCTCCGTGGCATATGCTAAAAGACACTGTGTTTGTCATCACTGTAGGACCAGAATGCTCTGGTCTGTCACTGGTGTGGGATGTGTGGGTTATTGTGGTGAGATGTGATGTGTGTGCAGTGGTTTAATCGTGCTTTGGACTGGAGAGGACCTCTGGAGGTCTGCATCCAACCCCCTGCTTAAAGCAGCACTAGCTTCAGTGTTGGATCCAGTTAGACATGCTTGCTCTGCCAGATCAGACCAGGCACTAGGAAGGGGTCAGCTATCACCTTCCAGAACAAGCAGGAGGAACTGAGATCTGCCCTTATTGCCACCACAAAGGCTAAAGAGACTGTCTGTAGGACTGTTCTCAGAAACAGTACCAGGGGAACTGGGAAAATGCATAAAGCAAAAAGTAGAGGAGGTGGAATGGTGTTTATCCCCAGATTTCTGCTAACTCATTTTGAAATGGCTGAGCTAGCTGGGGGTCTTGTGGCTTATAGCAGGGGCAGAATTAGGCCCAGAACACATGGGACTGTTCTGCTGACAGCAGAATTGGCCAAATGCAGAAGTAGAAGATAAATGCACTGTATGACAAATTATGTGAGAGACGATATGGCAGGGACAGTCACTGGAATGGCAGGATCTCCAAAGGAAATTAGGGTGGTCATAAAACAGGCAAGGTATTTTTGAAAGCCGGCCTGAGAATTTATTTTAGCACATTAATACTGAGTAAGTATTCCTGGAGATACTTTGGGGGATGATAGATGGACTCAAGGTATTGTTACTAATCACTGTAGTTTTAAGTTTTGAAGCTGAAGTACACTTGGCATCCCTAACCCAACTGGACTTCTGATGGGAAAATTACATTCTTTGGGAAGTAATTTAGAAGGTCAAAGAAAAACCAGAAAGAACCTCTCCAACAGCAATTTCCCCTGCTCTCTGAACTGTTTTTAGTGTGGTAATAACTCCAGAATGAAAGGATCTATTCTCAGCTTCCAGATGAAAGGGCTAATGCAATTTAAAATTTTTGCATGAAAAGATTTTATGGCTTGGTAACTGGCCGTGCTTGAAAGCCATGCAGGGTGGGATGAACATGTGAGAGAGCACCTGGCTGAGCTTGATCCTTCCCTTGTCTGCCCTGGCTTCTGCAGATAATGGTGATGACCGGTCTGAGAGCATCCTTGCTGAGAACCACGTAGATGGCACCACAGGGATCCTGAGTGGAGCTGGTGGGAGGAAGCCCATGAAGACGGGTATGAAGGAGCTGGCTGTGATGAGGGAGAAGGTGAACGAGCAGCAGCGGCAGATGGGCAAAGTCAGCAAGCCTCATCACAACCATGACGACTCGAAGAAGTCACGGCTGTCGACTGGCAGGGTGAGAGGGCAGGGGGTGCATGGGGATCTAATGGAGGCAGCTGCAGGCTTGCTGGGGAAATGCAGAATGCAAAACCCTTAGTGACATTTGCAAAACACTGTCTTGAAAAGAAAAAAAAATGGGGGAGAGGGAGAGAAAAGAAAAAAAAAAAAAAAAAAAAAACTGAGGTCAAAAACACCATCTCATGAAATTCCATGTGCTGGCAAGGAGGTGTTTTCATTGCAGCTTCACCTTCTGACAGCAGAGCTGGAGAAGAGGGGTCCTGCTGGCGCAACACCCACCTCTGCAGGGGTGTGAGCATGTCCATGTCCCATGGACGTGCTTCCGTACACCCTTTTTCCCTAAGCAAGTGCCAAGGATGGTCCAAGGGGATTTGGGGGGTGGAAGGGTGTCTGCCTGCTGAAGGGCATCTCCAGTTTGAGGAGGGGGGCCCAAAGCCCCCTGAGATGGGCTGTGGGGCTGTCACATGGTAAGGAGACAGAGGTAAGGGGCCACATGGTAAGGCCCAGAGCCCTCCCTATCCCTTTATTCTGTGTCCCTCCAGTACTTGGCCGTGGTTTCCCTCTAGTGGGCAGCTTGGACAAGGCAACTAGGTGGGATGGGAATGGAAAACAACCCCGAAAGGTCTGTAATACATCTCTATAAACATATAGGGTAAAAATAATAACATCTGTATATATGGGGAGTGCAGAGACAGAAGGGAGCTTGAAAAGTACCATCAACCATCTCCAAGGAACAGGCAAAGCTGCGGAACAAAGTGAGGTGCAGGCACCATCAACTTAGAGAGCTCCCATACTCCTGCTGCTGCTTTGGAGAAAAAAAACCACAACTTCAAAAGCAGAGATGTGTGGGCTCAGTCTGGCTCACATCAGGTGTAATGCAACTCCTGCCTTGGCTGGGAGCCCTGGCTTTGGGCTGCTGTGGATGCCTCCAGAGGACGGGTTTGCTGGGTGCCCTCATTCCTGGAGCTTGCCCCCCACTCCCATGAGGGTCTTACATGCTTTGAGTTACACTTCTGAGCCCAAACTGGATCACAGGTGTGGGAGATCTCAGCAGTTCTTATGGAAAGCCTCCTGGGCTGTCTGAATTAGTCCTGTTTCACATCACTTGTCATCACCATTGGGACCCATTGGAGCATTTCTGAGTCTTCACCTCCTCTCTGCCCTCAGGCCTTGTGACCTGGTGCTTTTGGTCACATGAAGCACATGGGAGAGATGCTTCCCCATGTGTATCTCCACACACACTGGCATGTGCAGATGTGCCTTTGGGTGAAGAAGTCAGCAGCAGGTCCCAGTGTCAAACCCGTGTCCTGAGGAGGTCCATACAGGTGTTCATCCTTACTTGTGTTTCTGTTGTCTGAAGCGTTGATACTGTGTGTTACTGTTTGATGAGACACATTGCCCTGATTTTTTTTTTTTTCCTGATTTCTGGGCTCTTTTCAGACGCCTTGTCAGCAGGAGCTGGATCAGGTCCTGGAACGCATCTCCACTATGCGGCTGCCGGATGAACGAGGTCCCCTGGAGCACCTCTACTCCCTCCACATCCCCAATTGCGACAAGCATGGCTTGTACAATCTCAAGCAGGCAAGTAGGGAGACCCAGAGCCCTAGGGCTGGCTGCACTCCCAGCAGCAGCCCTCGGCTCAACACGTACTACCCCACCAAGTGCAGTCAAAGGGAACATGCAGCAGTTCAGGGCTGGGCTGATGCTGCACAAGTGGTGCAAGGTGTGGAGCAAAACAGCAAATATCACATGTGGTATGGACAGGTTTAGTAACACCCAGGTGTGTCTGCAGCCATGGGCTACTAAGTGGAGATGTGAGACCCAGATCTACATGTGGCTGCAGGCCACCCAGAGATGGAGAATCTGTTTAGTTCAGAGTCTCTTCTTCCCCATAAGAGCTGCTTATCTGTCCAGGTCTGTTTTTATATGCTTTGAGCCAAGTCTTGTCCTGGCTGTGCCCTGCTACAGGGGAAAAGCAGAGGGGCTGAATGCTGGCCAGTCCTGCAGAAAAAGCAGAAAGCAATTCTGGCATCAGGGAAGTTTTTAGTGAACTTTACTGGTTTTGCTCCAGAAATAGAGGCTGGCTCCAGAGCTCCAGGAGTGATTCCTTCCAGGCAAGGTGAGGGATGGGGTGCAGCATGCTTCTGAAAATATTTATGGGACCCAGCAAAATTCAAATGGGGGAAGAGGTCCAACCCTGAGGTCTCTGAGCGCAACATCCCTGAATCTTGCCTAGATCCAAATCCAACCAAGTGCCAGATCACTGGAGAAACCCCAGTTCTGCCTGTGTTTGGGCTTTGGGCTGGTGGGGCTGGCAAGGGGTTTTTGTTCTCCTATTTTCCTCAGCTGATGCCTGCTTTGTCCCTCTCTGTGCAGTGCAAGATGTCACTGAATGGGCAGCGTGGTGAGTGCTGGTGTGTGGACCCTATCCACGGGAAGGTCATCCAGGGTGCACCCACCATCCGTGGGGACCCCGAGTGCCACCTCTTCTACACAGCCCATGAGCAGGAGGACCGGGGAGCACATGCCCTGCGGAGCCAGTAGACAGATGTGATCCTGCTCATCGGAGGTGGTTCACCATGGCCCCAGTGCTGGATTTTACGTGGGTTTCAGTGTGTCTTTTTAGGCTCTGGAAGAGACTGGGGTTGGGTCCTGTGTGCTGCCCTCTTTCCCCTGCTGCCTAGCTCCTGGGGAGGGATGATGGGAGGGGAAGGGCGGTGGGGGGGGTTGCAAGGAGAAGGGACTGCTTTCCTATAGTCTTTCACCCAATGTAAGCCAGAGAATTGGTCTTTTTTGCTCCTCACTCTGCGGCCCTGTCCTCCCTGCTGCTTCACGGCCTCTTCCTGCACCCTCCAGCATGGAGTGCCATGTGCTCCTTGACACCTTCCAGGGACAAAATCCCTTGCTGTGGGCAAGAGGGAAGCAAAAAACAAAATAAATAAAACTCCCACCCTTTTCCCCCTCTTTCCCTCCCTTCCCCAAGACCAAAGACTGTAAATACTGTGCCGCCTGCCTCTTGCGTCCTGCCAGTCCTCTGTGCCCCAGCCTGGCCGTCAGTCCTGGTGTGGGATGTGGATTGGGAGGGAGGGAAGGAGAAAAGCCTTCAGCTTCCCAGCTGGAACATGCCACTGTGTTCAGGAGGTATCCCCAAAGGAACAGGGGGGGAAGGGAAAGGCAAGAGAAAGGCCTAAAGATTAGGCAGCTCCCCCCACAAAACACCCCTGGGTGCTTCCCTTCCTGACACTGGGGCACAGCCAGCCCTGCAGGAACCTAACTCCAGCTGCTCGTCTGGGAGAACAGGGCCTTTGGGTGACAGCAAAGCTAAATGCTTGGTTTTTCAGGGGGTTTGAAGGGCTATTGCCCAGTATTTCTTAGGATCAGCTTATGCTGAGGGAGCTAAAGTGAACTTGCTGGGGCTGGGTGGAAGGATACCTGTGTAGATTTAGGGTAAGAAGCCAGGGAGTGGCTCTCTCTCTCTCGCTCTCATTCTCTCTTTTGTTCTAGATAGGAAAAAACCCATCTAAAACCTGCACTCCCAAGCAGCTGCCCTTGTTCCCTCCATTTTTGTTTGGGATTGGAGTGAGCATCTGCTATTCATCAGCATACGCTTTTTTTCTTTTTTCTTTGTTTTCTTTTTCCTTTTTCCTTCTTCCTTTTTTTCTTCTTTTTTCTCTTTCTCTTTCTCCTCTTTCTCTTTTCTCTTTTCTCTTTTCTCTTTTCTCTTTTCTCTTTTCTCTTTTCTCTTTTCTCTTTTCTCTTTTCTCTTTTCTCTTTTCTCTTTTCTCTTTTCT